>JAQZBX010054152.1:0-18716 GCA_029593785.1 Cabassous unicinctus | reverse complement strand
CAGGCAGCACTGACTTTCAGAATGATCTCTAACAAATTTCCCCTAGAGTCACTGAATTTGTAACACTCAGACTCTCTCACTCTCTCTGCAGATTCATTTCAGGCTGAATGTGAAGCCCACCTGAGACTAAATTTACAATTCCCTGGTCAAACCATATCTATATTTATATGGGCCTTTGTAAATCAATGAAATATATTTTCTTCTTAAAATGTAGGCATTTGGGGGAATTTAAAGGTGATTGAGGCTATATCCCAGAGGCTCTGATATAATGCCATTCACTGTTTTTTGGTCCTTACCAGGAAAATTTAAAGACAAAATTCTGCTTATGGATTATTGATTTGTATTAGTTATCCTAATGTGCATATATAACCTATTGTCTTTTTTTCCCCTTTCTAACTATAGCTTACTTTATTGCTCTGAAAAAAGTCACTTAAACCCAACAGAATTAAGATTGTTGTGTAGAATATTTAGTGAACTGTTTTGTGTTTCTGATTCTCTCTCTCTCTCTTTTTTTTTTTAATATTCCCATGGTCAGGCTAAGAGCTCTTTCTTCTGAAGAAATTTTTGTGCAATATTTCAGGTAATCCATTTTACATTTTCCCCAAAGTGTATATCACCTCAAAGAGGCAAAACAATATTTTAAGTTAAAGGCACAATTAACCCTGAAAGGTCATATAAACATTTTAGCATTAAAAATTTTATATTCTCAGTGTCATTAACAATATTTCATAGCAGTTTGTAATTTAATTAAAAAATTTTTTTACATTAAAGATAATTTTGTCACTTAAAAATGTTACACCAGTAATAATAATTTTTAGTATTCATTGAGTTACTATGCACTTTTTTTTTTCTGCACTGATATTTGGAATAAGAGAAAGAAATCTATGAATTTTGTAATTGGTAGGGCAGTAGTGAGAGGAAAATAACAGCGCAAATTTTAAAACCCCAAAGAATAGATTTTCATCTTTTGTTTATCACCTACAGTACATATTACTCTTACATAATTATTCTTGTATAAACTCAGAAATTAAGTAGTGATATTTTCCACAGATTTTCCTAAAATTCTTTAAATGACATGAACTTTCAAACAACATGAATGATATCGTTGTGGTAAAACTTTTGTTTAAAGGTAGTAAATTAAAGACAATTTAAAGGCAATTTTGTCTTTGTTTAAAGACTAATATATTTCAAGTAATGGTCTGCTTTTAGGAATCACAGCCCCTGAGTCTGAGTCTATTTCTATAGCAGCATAGTGTGAATCTACTCCGAACTAGGGAAATCTCTTTGATTCCTAGAAATATTGTTATCACCTTGATTCACCTTGGTTTAAGAAATAAGGTAGATTTTAGCAAGTATTTTTCTCTGGTACAGTATGTTTCCCACATTTTTATGGATCTGAATGAGAAGAAAAGTGAAATTCTCTGTTTAAATCGGTAGTACAGGAAAAAATATGAAGGATTGATTCATACTTCGGAAATGAACTTGTCCTAATAGAAAATAAACCATAAATATTCAGAAGGGCCAAATAACTCCTGTCAACTTTAATAATGTCCACATTAATTCCTCTATATACTCTCAAATTTTAAGCTTGTGCCTATTTTTGAATACAATAATGACGGAAATTCCCTATCCTTATAAAATTGCTGGGTGATCTTTTTCCTGCTCTGAAATCTTAGTGATTTTTGATTGACAGAAAGATTACCTAATAAACCTTCCCTACAAACTAATTAATCACTTTGAATACAACACTAAATTGGCAGGCATAAAAAAGCAAATGAGATGGGTGTTGAAGACCATTTTCAAATGACCTTAGTTAAAAGCCAAGTACAGACTTAATTCTTCTTTACCAGTGTCTCCTTCATGACCACAGGAAACTGGTTTCAGTGTATACTTGCACCGCCTCCTCCCACCCCCCGTGCCTGACTGCCACTCCCTAACAAGCATTTAGCATCTGTGAATGAAACCACACGATCAGTTGTATTCCCCGAGCTCTGGAAGAAGTATACAGCAATGTTGCCAGTTATAGTATAAAATGTCAACTTTTCCTGTAGTGTCCCAGAACTCCCAGTTGTCTCAGCTTCTGCCACACTTTTTGTCCTTATTTCTATAACAGCATTTATTGCTCCGTAGCATAATGAGGTTTTCTCTTTTTGCGGGCTCCGTATAGGAACATCTTTTATTCATTTCTGTATCTTCAGCACGAGGCCCAATATCTGGCACTCAATACTTAGGATAAATGCGTGCTGTCTAGAACAAAAGATGGTGGTTTGCAGTCAACCTCTTCTACTTGATGTGATTATTTCCTTGCATTTTTAAGCTGATGCAATCAAATCAGAAAGAATGCTGTCTCTTTTAGCAAGAAAGTCAGTGTTCCTTAATAGTATCATGATCCCTAGACCAGTATTTAAAAAAGAGAAGGAAAGAAGAAGAAAGGGAAGGGGGAGGGAAAGGAAAAAAGAAAGTGAAGGATGAAGGAAAGTGAAAGGAAGGGAAGGGAAGAAAAGGAAAATGTTAAAGGAAGGGAAGGGAAGAGAAAGGAAGAAAAAGAAGAAAGTTCTTGGTCTTTCCTGACCACTAAATCAACTTAAAATGCTATACACATGACCATACAAGTTGACTTGAGTTTGAGGTACTTCATTGCACTTCATTATGCACAAGTCCTGTCAATTTCATTTGTGCCTGCTGATTTCGTGAGAAGGCTTCACATCGAGCTTTCCCCCTTTACTAACATAATTACTAACTTGATTACCACTAACATATTGCATCACTTTCTTCCCACCAATCTCTGGGATTAACATCTCTGTTAAAGGTGAAAAGATTTTTGGCATCAAGCAGAGATTTCCTAAATCCATTCTAAGCATGTATTTCCCCAAGTTCCTGGTCCACTGTCCTTACTATTCATCTCAAAAGGAACAGATAGAGTACTCTGGAAATCTAACTTATTTGTCACCACTACTCTCCAACACCCAACACACTCAAACACACACACACACTGGTTCTCTATATAAATCCTTACTTTTTTCTCTCTAAAATGCCTTATATGATCAAAGTATTCTAGGTGGGGGAGCATAGAACGTGCAGGAAAAAGAAACATTTTATAGATTCCCTCTGTTCCCACTTGCAGCAAGTATCAAGGTTTACCTAATTTTTCATTTTCTAACCTCAGGCCTAAAAATAAATGAGGACAAAAAATAAACACAGGACAGTCTTAAAGAAACACAGCACTGGTAATTTATTGCTTTGGAAGGGCTCTACCCACCCCCAGCTCTATCCTGGGTTGCCTCCCAGCATTGCTCGAGGTAGCTTTTGTCTGATATCCTCACTCTTGGACAATTCATCCCTGTGTTGGATGAATGGGTAGGATATGGCTGTTCCCAGGATCTGTCTGCTGAACTCCAAGCACAGACATCCCTTCCACCAGACAAGGTGTGGCTTCCTGGGATGTTAATGAGCCCTCAGCTCTTTATTGGGTCTCCCTTTCCCCACCCCTTTCTCTGTCTAGCTGTCTCCCCTTAGCCCCCACCCTTGGCCTACTCCTTCAGCTCTCTCGCCTCCCTGCTCTTATCCAAGCTGCTCAGAGACAGAGAGGGAGAGAGGAATTATTTATTGTGCGTCTGTTTGAAATGAAAGGCTTTTACATTTTAATGAGCACTAAATAGGTGCGAGGAAATATTGTTCATTAGCTGTAATCTGCGGAATTGCTTGAGTGAACTTCCTTTGGAGGCTGCTTTAAACGGTTCACTCAAGTAAAGCAGTTTGTATGGTAATTAAGGGAGCATTTTTCTGTCAACATCTGTGCTGCTATTTATAACAGGAGAGGTAGATCGCAGCTCCCCCGGAAGAGCAGGAAAGGGTAGGTGCTGAAAGCATCCGGGTGGGATGGGTTGATACTTTTGTTGGGAAGGGCTAGTGGCATAACTATTTCTTCCTGCCACTCTTCAGAACCACCACAAGCTCCTTTCTTATTTTCCTTCCACTCAACCTCTAATAATTCCACACACACACAAAATCCTTCCCCACTTTTCCTGGCTAGGGAGAATTATCTCTCTGACAGCTTTTCATTAATCACATCCTTCACCTGACAGCCCAGGCAGGGAGTTTCAAGCTGCGCTAGAGATGCAACTGGTCTTCAGCTTTGTCAGATGCTTTCTGTCTGTCTTCCATTTTTCTCTCATTGCCCTTCCATGCAAATACAGTGGCATCAAGGTACCTGGATCAAAACCATGGAATTCAGGACAGGTAGAGATTCCAGGAAGCAGAGAAGCAACTTATATTCTTCAAATGCCTGCTATTTGAGGGAACTAGTGATTTCTCCATAACACATTATGTGCAGTGTCTTAGCAGCACCAGCAACCAGCCTGATCTGATGCTGTTTCCCTGCAATGATTTGTAGGGCTCTTTCAATGGTCACCAGCTGAAAGAAGTCTGGCCCTGCAAACCCTCACACCAAAGAGAAGCAGGACAGGGTGCTGACCAGGGAAGTTGCAGAGGACAGGCAGTAAGAGCAAGGGAGGTTCATTAGGAAGATGGCCTGGCTCCACTGAAGCCAGGATCAGGAAAATAAAGAGCAGGCAATTGAAAGAGGCAAACAGCCTAGAGGAGGGCTGGCAATGAGAGCTGGTAATACTGCAGTCAGGCCTGGGACTCATGACAACCCTGGGAAAAAAAAAAAGAGAGGCAAGTCAAAACCACAAACCTGGGTAAAATAAGAATTAGTAAACACAGGGAATTAAAGTAGGCATTCCTGTATTGGGAAAAAGACAAGGGCCCAGTTCCTAAATCCAGATGGTATAGGATCTGAGCAGAACTAGCAGCCATCAGATTGAGTATGTCACCCTTGAATGATGAGTGGAACTTTTAAAATTTTCTGTAGCTAAAGGAAGACCTATTCTAAGGTTCTTGGTTCTGACTTATTGACTCTAGCTATGAAGATTAGAGCAATACAGGCACAAGGAGTCATGCAGATACTACTCACTGAAAGAAGACTAGAAATAATTTATCAGCTAGGCTGGAATTTTTGAAAGCAAGGAAAATATTCTATTTCCCTTTCTGTGTGTATAAGGATGTATTTTGTACCAAAGCAGTGTCTGACATAGAGTAAGTACTCAAAATAAATATCTGTAGTAGAAGAACATTCCTGTTTTTATATTATTAACCACAATCCTCATCTACTGCCAAAATAATTGTTATACATTCCCAATATTATCCTCCAGTTGTCTTCCAACTAACATTAATCTTCCTAGACAACTCATTTCTACTACTACAGGATGTTAAGAATGTGGTGATGCATAGGAAAAATATAACCAATGCAATTTGTGGGCTATAGTTAACAACAACTTTGTAATGTTTTTGTAGCAAAAGAAAAGTCAGTACTATATTAATGCTAAAGGTAAAAAAAAAGAACAGGGGGTTTGGTTTTGTGAGATATGTATATGATTAAGCAATTTTTTCCTCTTCATTATTTTTATTAATATGGAGACCTTGACTATGTTATTAAAATAATAATAAATATATTTTGAGTTAATGAATAAATGATTGAGGATTCTGCCAATAGTGCAAATCACATAATAATAAAATAATAGACTAGAAGTGACAGTGAAAATTGACAACATTCCTTATCCTGAAGATCACTTATTTGTTCAGTGGATTGGTAAAGAATCAACAGCCTTAAAATTGAACACTCTTATTCATCCCATTTAAAATCTTGATTTGGAAAAGCATGCTGAAAAACTCTTATCAAGTGTCCTTTGAAAGCAATTATATGGTACACATAGAAGCTCTGCTTACTTCTGGCCAATTTCATTATAACTCGATATCAGGAATTCTACTTATTAAAGATCATCTTCACTGACAGAACTTGTTACAGTACTTTATACTGATGATACTTGTATTTGGTTATTAATTGATGTTTGGATTCTTTATTTAATCCTCCCCACCCCCCAAATTTCACTAAACAGCTAAATTTGAAGAGTCAAATAAAGAAATAAACAAATGACATAAACTTAAAAATGACTAAAGATAATTCACACTTGGAGAAAACATGAAAAACTCAGATCTACAAGTGACCCCCAAATTACCCTCAGTTTAAAATAGCTGTTATACCATACTTGATTGGTACACTCTGTAAAACCCTCTCATCTGAATGGTACTCTTTTTTCCCCATGACACAGTTCCTTCTCTAAGTTAAGGACTGTACTAAAATGATGAAGAAAAAGCAGCAGAAGAGAAGAAGAACAAAAGTAATTAGCAGTGGATCATTCTCCAAAATTGTATTCAAGTGTTATCTAAAAACACAAATACATAATATATCCTTGTAGGGTGTGATATGAGAGTTAAGCTTCTGAACCAGTGGAACCAAAGGATTATCTCTAAGAATTTTGTAGTTTAATTTTTCCACTGGACACGCTACCAACCTGTAGATACTATGTTACGCCTGTTCTCAGCCCTTAAGGGGAATTCAGTGTAGTCATGGAGACAGATTTTAAATGAGTAATTATAGTAGAGTCTTCTGGATCCCATCACAGGTATATACTGGGTGGATATTAGAAGATAGTTGTCTCCTGGGAAAAAGAGAGACTATGCAAATATTCATAGGTGAGTGTTGGAAAAAATTCTTGAAAGCTAAGAAAGCATTTGCTTAAAAAATGGTGGGATGGTGCATGTGTTAATTTGGATAGGCTATGTTGTCCAGCAGTTTGGTCAAGCAAACACTGACCTGGATTGTTACTGTGAGGGTATTTCATAGATTTAAATCATCAGTAAGCTGATTGCATCTATGGCTGATTGCATCTACAATCAGCAAAGGAGATTGCCTGCAGCAATAAGACCTTCCAATCAGTTGAAGGTCTTATAGAGAAAATTGAAGAATTCATCAATTAACAAGAATTTCTATTTCTACTTCAGCCAGCCACTTTCTCCTGGGGAATTCATTGAAACCTTCATCAAAGTTCCCAACTTGCAGCATGCCCTATGGAATATGGATTTGCTAATCATCACAGTTGTGTGAACCAATTCCTATAATAAATATCATAATATCTGTATCTATATGTATAAAATCTCCTGTCAGTCCTGTTTCCCTGGAGAACACTGACTAATACAGATGAGAAGTAGAATACAGGAAGAAAAAATATGCAGGGGTGGGAGAGGAGACAGAGTGAACACAGTTAGAGAAGAGTCAAGGAAACTTATAAGCTTATAGGGGCATGAGCATATGAAGGTCAGCATGGATTGGGTATAGATTGTGAAGGTGGGTGGGGCTAGAGGTACAATAGGCAAGAAGTTTCAAGCTATAGGGTCATGTAAGCATCTTGAGGAATTTAACTCATGTTATCAATTTATATTCATTGGAAACTTACTGAAAAATTTTAGTAGGAAGAAAATATGATCAGATTTGAATCTTAGAACACATTGGCAGCATAGAGATAAGGTTAGAGGGGTGAAAGCCTCAATGTAAGAGAAGTCAGTTAAGAGATTATTTTAATAAAATTATACTTAATTTAAACATATTACAAATGTAGAGAGTTCTAGGAAAATGGCATCCAAGGAGGCAGGCAGGGTTTGGCTCTCTCACAAAAACTGGAGAAAGGGCGAAGGCTGTCTGAGGAATTTACTTTGGGAGTCAGCAGACCAGGACAGTGATGCGCAACCCCCAGGACGGCGAGGGACAGATAGATGGAGAACCAAAATGACAACTGTGAGTTACTACTAAACCACTGCAGTTGCCAGAAAGGACACCCATTCCCCACCTTCAAGGTGTGCAGCCTGGATAAAACCCATGGCTCACTGCAGTCAGCTGAGAGGGGAATAGATGTCATCTTCCCTGGGAAAAGGGAGGGTATGGTGGAGGTTAGGAGAGTGGTTCTCTTCAGTGAATTTGGGCAGCAGAACCCACTTTGAATCTTGGCTCTGCCCAGATCAGAAACACCTCTAGTGGAAGTTGAAAGAAACACCTCAGTGGAAAGGCTCACCAATGAGCATTATCTGCTAGCTGGCTGGGAAATTAAAAGAGAAAAACTACTTTTAGGTCTCTCTTAAACTGAAATCTGAAAAGAAAATCTGCTCTCATTTAGTAAGTTCCTGGGCTGATTTTGAGAACTTAAGCTAGGCAATTTTAAAGACTAAAAATAAGTTGAACCAACAATCAGAGAAGAACCACGAAACAAAACCACCAAGCAAGAGAGAGAAATTGGCCATCAGGGTAAATTCACCAACATATCCAGATGCGTAGACAGCAGCAAAAAAATCACAAGCATACTAGGAAACAGAAAGCAATGGCCCAGGCAAAGGAAAAAACCAAATATCCTAAAGAGATACAGGATTTAAGAAAATTAACCAATAATAATCACACAACCCTCCTAAATCAATTCAAAGAACTGAAAGAAAATATGACTAAAGGGATAAAATATATTAAGAAAACACTGGGTAAGCATAAAGAACAATTAGAAAACCTTCAAAATGAATGACAGATCTTATGGGAATGAGAGACATTATGGATGAGATAAACAATATTTAGAGACACTAAAGAGCAGATTTGAATTGCTCAAAGACAGAATTAGTGATTTCAAAGACAGAACATCTGAAATGGAAAAGACATGAAATCAGAAAGAGAAGAGAATGGAAAAAATAGAAAGGGTTTCAGGGAATTGAATGACAACACGAAATGCACATACACATTATCAGTGTCCCAATAGGAGAAAAGAATGGAAAAGGGGCAGAAAGAATATTTGAGGAAATAATGACTGAAAACTTCCCAAACCTTCTGAAAGACATAAATATCACTATGAAGGACAATGCACCCCAGACAGAATAAATCCTAATAAACCTACCCCCAAGATACCTACTATTCAGAATGACAAATATCAGAGATAGAGGATTCTGAAAGCGGCAAGAGAAAAGCAAAGTATCACATACAAGGGAACCTTGATAAGATTAAGTGCTGGATTCTGATCAGAAACCATGGAGGAGAGAAGAAAGTGATATGATGTATTTAAGGTACTGAAAGATAAAACTGCCAGCCAAGAATTCGGTATCTCGCAAAACTGTCCTTCAAATATGAGGGTGAGATCAAAGTCTTCAGAGACAAACAAAAACAAATAGAGTGAGTATGTTAAAAAAAAAGACCAGAATTACGAGATATACTAAAGGGAATGTTGCAGTCAGTAAGAAAAAGAAAAAAAGGTGAGAGACTTGGACAAGAATGTAGAAATGAAGATTATTAGGAAGGGTAAATTAAAGGGTTAAAAGGCAGACTATAGTAAGATATGAAAAGAGAAAACAAAGGACAAAATGGATGAAGAAAGTAATGTCTTTACAGTAATAACATTGAATGTTAATGGCTTGAACTCCATAATTGAAAGACATAGACAGATAGAATGGATTAAAAAAAAACATGAGCCATCTATATATTGTCTACAAGAGATTCACCTCAGATGTAGGGACACAACCAGGTTACAAGTGGAAGAATGAAAAAAGATATTTCATGCAAATATGTAACCAAAAAAAGCTGGAGTAGCAATACAAATATCAGACAAAATAGATTTTAAATGCAAAACTGTTATAAAGGATGAAGAAGGTAATTATATATTATTAAAAGGGGAAATTAACCAAGAAGGAATAACTATACTAAATATTTATGCACCTAACCCGAGTGCCCCAAGATACGTAAGGCACACACTGCAAAGCTCAGAGGAAAAATAAATGTCTCTACAATAATAGTTGGAGACTTCAATACACCACTCCCAGTATTGGATAGAACATCTGGACAGAGGAAAAATAAAGAAACAGAGAGCTTGAAAAATAGGGTAAATGAACTAGACCTAACAGACATCTATAGAGCATTGCACCCCAAAGCAGCAGGATATACATTCTTTTTAAGTGCTCATGTATTGTTCTCTAAGTTAGACTATATGCTGGGTCACAAGACAAGTCTCAACACATTTAAAAAGATTGAAATTGTGCAAAACATTTTCTCTGATCCTAACAGAATGAAGCTGGAAATCATTAATGGATGGGAAAAGGGAAAATACATAAACATATGGAGATTAAACAACACACTCAAATAATCAGTGAGTCAAAGAAGAAATTGCAAGAAACTTCAGCAAATATCTTGAGACAAATGAAAATGAGAACACAACATATCAAAACCTGTAGGACACCACAAAGACAATGCTAAGAGGGAAATTTATAGCCCTCAATGCTTACATTAAAAAAGAAGAAAGAGATAAAATTGATGATCTAACTGCACACCTGGATGAATTAGAAGAACAGCAAACTAACCCCAAACCAAGCCAAAGGAAAGAACTAGTAAAGATCAGAGGAGAAATAAGTGAAATCGAGAACAAAAATCAATAGAGAGAATCAACAAAACCATAAGTTGATTCTTAGAGAAGATGAACAAAATTGACAAACCCTTAGCTAGACTGACAAAGAAAAAAAGAAAGAAGATGCAAATAAATAAAATAAAAAATGAGAGGAAGAACATTACTACTGATCCTGCAGAAAGAAGAGAGATCATAAGAAAATACTATGAAAAACTTTATGCAAAAAACTATGCAATGTAGACAAGATGGACAAATTCCTAGAAACACACGAACCACCCACACTGACCGTAGAAGAAATAGAAGACCTAAACAAACTAATCACAAGTGCAGAGATTGAAACACTCATCAAAAACCTTGCAAAGATGAGAAACCTGTGACCAGATGGCTCACAGGTCAATTCTACCAATCATTGCAAGATGACCTAATACCAATCTTGCTCAAGCTCTTCCAAAAAATTGAACAGGAAGGAATACTTTAAAACTCATTCTATGAATCCAAAATAACCCTAATACCAAAGCCAAATAAAGATACTACAAAAAAAAAGAAAATTACAGACCAGTATCTCTAATGAATATAGATGCAAAAATCCTCAAAAAAATACTTGCATACCAAATTGAAATAAATATTAAAATAATTATACACCACGATAAAGTGGGTTTTATCCCAGATATACAAGGGTGGTTCAACACAATAAAATCAATTAGTGTAATAAATCATATTAATAAATTGTAGAAGAAAAATCACATGATTTTCTTGATTGATGCAGAAAAGGCATTTGACAAAATATGGCATCCTTTCTTAATAAAAACTCTCCAAAAGACAGGAATAGAAGGAAGCTTTCTCAATATGCTAAAGTGCATATTGAAAAACATACAGCTAGCATCGCACTCAATGGTGAAAGCCTGGAAGCTTTCCAGCTGAGATGAAAACAAGACAAGGATGCCCACTGTCACCACAGTTATTTAATATAGTGCTAGAAATTCTAGCTAGAGCAATTAGGCTAGATAAAGAAATAAAAGACACTCAAATAAGAAAGAAAAAGAAGTAAAACTGTAGCTCGTTGCTGATGATATGATCTTATATCTAGAAAATCCTGAAAAATCCACAACAAAGCTACTAGAACTAATAGATGAATTCAGAAAAGTGATAGGATACAAGATTAATATACAAAAATTGGTAGTATTTCTGTACACTAATGATGAGCAATCTGAGCAGGAAATCAGAAAAAAAATGCCATTTTTAACAGTGACTAAAAGATTCCAATACTTTGGAATAAATTTAACCCAGGACACAAAGGACCTGTATTCAGAAATCTACAACATTGTTAAAAGAAACTGAAGAAGACTTAAATAAATGGAAGGACATTCCAGATTCATGGATTGGAAGACCAAATATCATTAATATGTCAATTCTACCCAAACTGATTTACAGATTCCACGCAATCCCAATAAAAATCCCAATATTTGGAAGACCAAATATCATTAAGATGTCAATTCTACCCAAACTGATTTACAGATTCCACGCAATCCCAATAAAAATCCCAATAGCCTTGTTGCAGAAATGGAAAAGCCAATTATCAAGCTTATTTGGAAGAGAAAGGAGTCCTAAATAGCCAAAAATGTTTTTAAAATGAGGATTGATGTTGTAGGACTCTCACTTTTTGACTTTGAAGCATTTTACGTAGCTACTGTAGTAAAAACAGCATGGTACTGGCACAAAGATAGACAGATGAACAAATGGAATCAAATTGAGAACACAGAAATAGACCCTCACGTTTATAGCGAAGTGATTTTTGACAAGGCTGTCAAGCCCTCCTAGCTGGGACATAACAGTCTATTCAACAAATGGTACTGGAAGAACTGGATACTCATGTCTAAAAGAAAGAAAGGGGACCCCTTTCTCACACCTTACACAAAAATTAACTCAAAATGGATCAAGGACCTAAAACCATAAATTTCCTAGAAGAAAATATAGGGCCACAACTTCAAGATCTTGTGGTAGGTGGTAGTTTCTTAAACTTTACATCCAAAGCACGAGCAACAAAAGCAAAACTAGGTAAATGGAATTTCCTCAAAATTAAACACTTTCATTCTTCAAAAGATTTTGTGAAGAAAGTTAAAAAGCAGACTACTTAATGGGAGAAAATCTTTGGAAACCACATATCCAATAAGGGTTTGGTATCCATGTTATATAAGGAGATCATGCAACTCAATGGTAAAAGATAAGAAACCCAATTAAAAAATGGGCAAAAGACTTGAATAGATATTTCTCCAAAAAGGAAATGCAAATGGCCAAAAAGCACATGAAAAAATGTTCAACATCACTCACTATTAGGGAAAAACAAATCAAAACTACAATGAGATACCATTTCATACCTTATAGAACAGCCATTATTAAAAAAAACAGAAAACTGCAAGTGCTGGAAAGGATGTGGAGAAACAGGAACATTCCTTCACCATTGGTGGGAATGTAGAATGGTGAATACTATTTGAAAGACAGTTTAGCAGTACCTCAGAAAGCTGGATATAGAACTGACATAAGATCCAGCAATCCCATTACTAGGGATATATTCAGAAAACTGAAAGCTAGGGTGTGAACTGACATGTGTATATCAAAGTTCATAACAAAATTATTCACAACTGCAAAAAAATGGAACCAGCCCAGATGCCCATCAACCAATGCATGGATTTTAAAAATGTGGTATATACACACAATGAAATACTATTCAGCTGTAAGAAGAAATGAAATCAGGATGCATATGACAACATGAATGAACCTAGAGGATATTATGGTGAGTGAGATAAGCCAGACACTAAAGGACAAATATTGTATGTTCTCACTAATATGAACCAAATATGATAAATAAACTCTCAGAGGTAAACTCTAGAGTATACGAAACTAGGAAATAGAAGGTGGGTTGAGAATGGGAGATTATGCTTAATGTATATAATACTATTAATAAGGTTAACTGTAATAGTGTGGCAATGAATAGAGCTGAGAGTAATACCTTATATGAGTATAACTAACACTATTGATTTATGAATGTGATTGTGGCTGAAAGGGATAGTATGTAGAAGTAAATATCAATGGAAAGGAAACTAGATTATGCATAATCTAGGATATGTATAACATAGTGATTTCAGCAGTGGATAAAGATTGTGGTTAATAGTATAAATATAATAATGCTCTTCTTTTACAAAGTGTTAAGAATATGGTGACACACAGGAAAATTATAACTGATGTAACTTATGGATGCTAGTTAACAGTAGCACTAGGATATTTTGCCACAATGGCAAGAAGATATTTTTCATAACTAAGGTACAACAGTAGGGGAGTATAAGGAGGTATGGGATTTTTCCTTTTGGGGTAATGAAAACGTTCTCTAATTGACGGAGGTAATGACAACACAACTCTGTGATGAAAATGAGAGCAATTGAGTGTACACTTTGAATGGATTGTACAAAACATGGGACTGTATAACACAGGGAATCCAATGGTGGATCATGTACTGTGATTAACAGGATAAATATGAGATCGTTCTCTCCTGAACAATAACAAGTATTTAATATTAATATAGGGTGCTAATAATAGGGTGGGTTGGGGGAAAAATACACCAAATGTAAGATATGGGCTAAATATTACTATAAGTATAAATATTTTGATGATGCTTTTTCATAGTTTGTAACAAATGTTTCACAACTATGCAAGGTGTTGGTGATAGGGAGATGTATGGGAGCCTCGTATGATATGTATGTTTGTTTTGGTAATTCACAATTTTTACTATACACTTATTGTTTATGTATATTCATGTATGAATGATATACTTCAAAAAATTTCATTAAAAAACATTACAAATATGGAAACAAGTACATGCAGATCACTAGTGTAGTAATCCAGGAAAAGAAGATGAGATCCTGAACTCAGGCAAGAGCATTGAACATGGTGCAGAGGAAAAGCCAGATTTTCTACACATCTCTAGGACCTGGAGACTGACTAGATGTGGAGAGTAAGGAAAATAGAGTAAGTTTAAAATGAATTATAAGATTTACTAATTCAAAAAAGAGGTACTAATTGTTCATTATTGCTATTTGGATTGTATCATCATCATCATCATCATCATCTTCATCATCATGATATACGTCAATATACTAAAACTTGAGACTTGATACTGGCCCTAAAATTCCAACATGGATAGTTCGATGGTGGCACCTCCCCTCATGATAGGAAATATTGACATAGGAGCAGGTTGGATAACTTTTTTTTTTTAAATGAGATTTATTTCACATACCATAAAATTTACTCTTTAAAACAGTACAGTTCGGTGGCCTTTAGTTCACAAAGTTGAGCAATCATCACCACTAATTCCATACCCATTAGCAATTATTTCTCATTCCCTCTTCCTGGGGGGAAAGATATTGAGGGAACCCAATGTCCTAAGCTGACCTTCTTTTAGGAATAAAGAATTAAAGATATATGCAGGGTATCCAAGTGGAGCTGTCTAGGAGATATTTGGATGTGGAGCTCAAGGGAGAATTCTGTACTGGAAACGTTGATTTGGAAACTAGTCGATACCATGAGAATAAAGGAGATTTCTCAGAAAGAGGAGAGAAGATGGCCAAGGATAGACCTGGAGAAGATCAACATTTAAGGTTTGCACAGACCAGTGGCAGTATGGTTTGAACCATCCTAAATGCATCTTTCCACAAATACAAAATTCATCTGGCCATTGAACACACATGAAATTTGCTAGATGTCTGTGATCATCATTTTCCCAGATTGACCAAAGTAATAACATCCAGAGGGTAAGTCATTGTTCATGCTCTTTGGGGTATCATTTTCTGCAAATTATATTCACTTATAGAAATTCTAAAAATATAAAAATTTCACCTTTTTCATATCATCAAGATTCCAAGTGCCTTGAGAAAAGGGACCAGTTCTCACATTTCCTTCTGTTCTCAACTGGACATAGTGCTTACATGTAGTGAATGCATAATAAAGGTCTGTTGATAAGGATCCTATAGGTTCTATTCACTAATAACACATTTAATCTCCATTTTCATTCATCTGATCATTTATTAGTTCAACAAATATTCATTGCGTGCCTTCTATGTGCCAAGTTCACACATCTGCTACACTTTTATGGATATAGGCTAAAATATAAATAATGCCAAACATTTTCTTATCTTATATATTATATTCACAATGTTATTCTGTTTATTAATAAAACAAAGATTTCTGTTGAATTAGTTTAAAATAATCCATTTTTTTAAAACAAAGGTATGCAGATTTTTAAAAAAACCAGTCAGACACCATCTTTTAAAGTGATATCTCTTCATGGTCAGTTTACGTGGTACTTTTTCATCTTATATTTTTAGCCCACTGAGCTAAAGCAGAGACAAATATTTTAAAGTAATTTCTACAAAACCGAGAGAGAACGTTTCCATTCACTGGCATTGTGTTCACTTTGGTTATCTAGTATTCATTAGGGAGGCATTAGATGATGGGTACCATAAGATTGTTTTAAACCTGTGCCAATATTTGCTACTGTATGTGAAAAAATAAGTTTTGGTAATTTAAGTTGTCATATATAACCAATAAATTGCAATGTTTTATAAACTTTAGCAAGTGTCAGTTGTGGCTTTTAACCTAATTTAGGGGTCTTTGTAAAATACACCATTAGGATCCAACAGGGCATATTTTGGTACCCCATTAACATTTTCCTTGCAACTAAAACTTGGTGCATTCAACCACATGGTACACATATTAATTGGCTCCTAAAACATGCCTCAGAGTGACTTTAGTACATATACAGTAGTTCCTTAACTTTCCACTGAATGCCAAAAATTTCTCCAAATATGTGTTAAAAAATACTTATCTTAGCCTGAATCACCTTGAGGTCCCAGTTGGGACTCTTTCTGCCGCCAAGGGGCAGCCCGGGATATTCCAAACAGGCCTCACCATTGGCCCCCACCATTGATGGGGTAACCAATAACAGTTGGGGCCCCTCACCTTAGCATTAGCAAGGGGAGGAATAATTGATAGCTTAAACGGTAACCACACAACCCAAAACCTGCTCTCTCTGCCTAGAGGAGCCCACACCAAATCTCAGTGCCCATTTCTGTCCTTCTCTCCTATTTCTCAGCAAGCTCTGTTCTTTTCCCAATAAATTCTTTTTACTGGCCTAACTGAAAAAAAAAATCACAACTAGAATATAAAAGACCCTGAGAACAAATTTATGAGATTGTTTTGCTCTATTATTTGGAAAACATTTAAATAATATGTAACTGGAGAAATGAAAAACATCCATGGATAGAAAGTAAGGAAGAAACTTATGCTTAAAGCAGACCCAGAAGAGGTGACTTACAAATGTATTGGCAGAGCTTCAGCTAAGTTATTTGTCTGTGAAAATGCTGAGTGTGAGGGTAGGAGCTAAAAAAGAGCTAAATTGCTTTGCATAAGAAATGGCAGTTATGTGGATAAAAAAAAAAGAGGCAGGGTCTGAGAAGAGATGAAGAGAGTGAGAAGATGCAAGTAAAAGCCAGGCATTGCAAGCAATATGGCAAAAGGACAGTTAAAAATAGGGAACTATGATATTCAAGTTTTAGTTGTATGTGTTGCTGCAATAGAAATTCTTCCATACCTCAAATATCTGTAAAGTATGACATGCACACGAATACCTCATATTATTACTGAGAAAATTGAGGATATTTTCCTTAATTCCTTTAATGTCATATCTAAGTTGATGTGCTCTGGGACAATGACAACCCATATAGGAAAATACCCCAATACACAAAAACTGGTGTTTGGAGCCAATGGTGATCCACTTAAGAAAGCAGATTCGAAGTAAGAGAGATTCAGGTATGAATTCCAGCGACCAGTGGGCAACCTTTGGAGTATTATGTCCCTATTTTATGTATGCTCTGTCTTCATCCAAAAAAGATTTTAGCCAAGGTGAATTATTTAATCTCCCCTAGTCTCAATTTCCTGACTGATAAAGAGGCAATATAATATGCAGACCAAAGTACCATTTTGAGAGGTGGTTTTCAAAATTCACTACACTTTTCATCTTGATCCCCCAAATGGAAAGCTGGACAGTACCCACTACCTACTCCACCGATTGGAGGTATAATATTCAGAAAAATCCAATAATTGATTTTGAACTAGACAGGCCCACATGGATTTATCAGATTTCTGGACTCTTGGATATTATTCGTGGATAAAACTCATGTATTACCGATATCACCATTGCTTCTATGATGTAATATTTTTATGCATTATTCACTGTAAATGTTCTCTAATTCATGAGGCAGCATGGGATAGAGGTTTGATGCTGGTCTCTATCATTTGTTACTTACTAGCTGTGTGAGGTTACTCAACCACTCTGTGCATAAAGGTTGATATGAGGATTAAAGAAATCACTTTCTCTGAAGCACTTAGAATAGAGTCTTTAAAATTGTAAGTGTTCTGTTCACATCAGCTTTTATTAATAATACCAACAAATTATTGAGCCCTAATAGGAACCAAGCATATTGTAGACATTATCATATTTAGTCCCAATCACTGGTTTACAAGAGGGATTATATATTCAGATATTGATGTATATCATTGATAATCCTCTATCAAACTTCTGGATGAATTTATTTCTCTTTTGCCATATCTAAGTTATTTTATTAGTTCTAATTTTTGATATGTTATCAGGATTATGTATTTTGCTTCATACTTTGAAGTCACCTGTTTGATATGAATGGATTAAACTATGAATGGAATTATCAAGAAAAAAGACCTCATAAACTAGAGAATTGTCCTTGTGCTACTCTCATCATCTCTTCCCCGGGGGTTGCTTCCTTCTACTTGTCTGTATCATTAATTTCTCTGCTGACTAATTTCTTCTGCAAGACTTTTGATTTCTACCTACCTGACTTAGCTTGTTCTGATTTACTGTGGCTCCAATTGTAAACTCAACTCTAAATGACATTTCAATCAAACAGAAGGAAAGAGAAAAGAGTGAGAAAGAAAACAATCTGCTAAAGCCAACTATCCCAATCCAAGCTAGGCATTGGTTCCTGTCAGGATCATGTACATACCCTTGTCCAACCCACTGAAGACAGGGGGAGGCACAAGAAGGACTCCACAAACAGGGCTGCCTAAGCCCACCCATTAGTAGGAACTGGGAAGAAATTCCAAGGAAAGTAGTAGCAGATGAAAGTAATGATAATAATTTCCACTATTTCTCTTTAAGTTACTTGATAGAGCCCCTTCATGTACTGTTGATGGCAAATCTTGAAGGAGATGGAGAAACAGGGAGAAATTCTTTCTCTCTCACTCTCTTTCTCTGGCACACACACATGCACACACACACACTCAAGACAATGATTTATTAAAGACCTTCTGGCTTCT
>JAQZBX010054151.1:0-18716 GCA_029593785.1 Cabassous unicinctus | reverse complement strand
GAGGCTGATGCTGCTCGCCTTGCCTTGGAACCAATGAAGCTAGTCCCACCTTTCTTTCTTGCCAGGGGTAGGGATAGAGCTGCAGCCATGTGTAATAATCCAAGCCATTCAATCCAAGAACATCTTTAGTTGCCTGGAGATACTGATGAAGTTTCATGCCCCTTTATCACCTGCGTGGGGCAGGAATGGGACTACAGGTATGGGCAGCAAACTAAGCTGTGTGTGTCAAAACTGACTGGTGTTGCCCAGGTAGACTGACATAGCACCGGACCCCTCTTCCCCTGCCAGGAGGGGAGATGGACCCTCTGGTGTTCCCAGCAATCTAATCCATGTGGGCTGAAAGCACCTGCAGTTGCCCTAAGAGGCTGAGGGAATACTGTCACTTCCACCCTTTAAGGAGTAGGGATTGAAACACAGGCACCCAACAAACCAGTCTGTGTGGGCCAAAATACCTATAGTTGCTCAGAGATACTGAGGAAACACAGTTCCCCTCCTATTTTATTAGAGGGTGGGGGTGGATCCACAGGCATCTAACAGTCCAGTCCATGCAGGTCAAAAGTGCCTTCCATTGCCCAAAGAAGCTAAGGATGCACAGCTCCCCTCTTCTCCTAATGGGGGGCAAGGATGGAGCCACAGGTGTCCGACTATTCAGTCTGTGTGAACCAAAAGCACATGCGGTTGCCCAAAAAGGCTGGGGAGACCCACCCCCCTTTGTCCTATCAGGGGTAGGAGTGGAGCCACAGGTGCCCAACAGTCCAGTTTGTGCAGGTCAAAAGCACCTGCAATTTCCCAGAGAGACTAGGGAATCATCAGGCCTCTCCTATCCTATCAGGGGAGTGGGGCAGGCATGGACTTGAAGGTGCTCAACAAATGAGTCCGTGTAGGCCGAAAGCACCTGCAGTTGCCCAGAGAGACTGGTGAAGGTCCCCCATCTTTCTCACTGCCAAGGTGGGGCTGGGGCCTAGGCTAGAGCTGTGACCCAATCTGGGTGGAAAGATTCCAGTCCCAACCATCTCTTTTATTTTCAATCAGTCCTGCTTCCCCTCATGCCGGGGGTAGAGTTAAAATGGCAGCTACTGGCTTCTTTCTGACTTGGACCATTTCAAACTTTAGCTGTTCTTAGGATTATACTTTAGCCTACTGAATTTACTAATCAGTAGCTGAAGTTGGTGACCAACCATTTCTTCATCCCCTATTTTTGGGAAATGGAGTTTCCAACTCCAGCCATGAAATAGCTCCAGAGGCAGCTTGCTCTGCCAGTGGAGGATGGGCATTGACTGCCATGGCATGGAGAGTGCTTTACTCACGAATATTCACTGTAGATGGGCAGTCTCCTCCTTCCATTTTTTCAAGGATGTTGCAAGATGCTCTTCTGGTCTCCTGGGCCCCCAAAACAGGTACTTTAGATAGCTCTGGTGCTTACTAACTGCCTTGTAGGATGAGATGACTCTTGGAGCTCCTTATTCTGCCTCCATCTTGCCCTCTCTTCTGCTTCTTGTATTTTAAACAACACAACAAAAAATCTTTCAGTTTTGCAATCTGAAATTAATGCAACAGGCTTTTACACTAGAAATAGTGGAATATTGTAATACAATTCTTGCATTATAGGACTACAATGACTGTGTAAATTTAGATAAAAAGAGCTCAATAAAGTGTTTTTGTAGTAGCACATTTTTTCATTAGAGGACTTGTAGGTTTACAGAAAAATCATGCTGAAAATACAGTTTCCACTATTATTAACACTTTGCATTTGTGTGTTACATTAGTTACAATTGCTGAGAGAAAATTATTATAATTGTACAATTAACTGTGGTCTATGGTTTACATTAGGGTATACTATTTTGTGTAGTCCTATGGTTTTTTTAATTTTAATTTTTTTTTTAGTAACATATCTACAATAAATTTCCCTTTTTAACCACATTCAAATATATAGTTGCATTCTGTTAATTACATTCACATTCAAGAAAAGAATATTACAGATCAAATAATTTTTAAATTAACTTTATTGAAGTCTAGTTTATATTCAGCAAAATGCAACAATTTAAAAAGTACAGTTAATTGATTTTGTCAAATTATAAATCCATTTATTAACTGCCATGATCAAGATATGAAATATTTGCATCAAAAATTTTCTATGTGCCTTTGCAGTCAATCTCCCTTACCCTTGCCTTGGTCAACCTCTAGTCTGCTTTCTGACACTATAAATATGATAAGCCATTTTCTTGAATTTCATAAAAATAGAATCATATAATTGTACTCCTTTTTGAAGCCTTCTTTGGTTCAGCATAATGTTTTGATAGTCCTCCATGTTTTGCAGGTATACCAGTAGTTTGTTGTTTTTATTTCTGGGTCTTTTTCAGTTGTATGAATTTAACACAATTTGTTTATACATTCACCTATTGCTAGATATTTTAGTTTATTTCCAGTTTTGGACTGTTATGAATGATAGGAACATTCTATAACCATTCATGTATGTGTTTTTATATGGGCATATATTTTTGTTTCTCTTGGATGTCTGGCTTCCTAGTAGTGAAATTGCCAGATTGTTTGGCAAGGATTTGTTTAATGCAAAAAGAATTCAAGACTCTTTCCCAATGTGCTTTCATTTAAATTTTCACCAGCAATGTCTGAGAGTTGCATTTCACCCAGACCCTTGTTAATAATAGGTACTTCAGGGTTTTTTATTTTTCTTCTTTTTAATTGTAGTTTAGACTATCGCACTTGTTTTCACCAGCCAGACTGGACAACTTCAAAATTCAAGGAGTATGGAACATTGAATTGAGTATTCGAAAGGGTCTTGCTTGAATAATGGTGTAATTTGCCCTGGACTGTACATGGTTCTGGTCCTGCCTTACACATCTTAAAAGCAAGTTACTTATCTATGCCTATAACAAACCTAAAAATTATTTATCAAAATACAAAAATATCTAGCACTAAGTTCGATAAAATCACTATATCTGGCAATGACTCAGTTATTACCAGACATACAAACAAGCAGGAAAATATTAGCTATAATTAAGAGAAAAGTGAATACATCAAAGTTAATCCAGAACTGGCATAAATGTTAGAATTAGCTGATAAGGACCATGTGATAGTTATTATAATTGCATTCCACATGCTCAAAAAGTTAAAAGACATTGAAGATAAAACAAAGATACAAGTTAAAGTTTTAGAAATGAAAATGACAATGAGTAAGATGAAAAAATACACTAGATGAGACTAGGACAGATTAGACTTAGAAGAAAAGAAGATTGAACTTGACATGAGATAGAAACCATCCAAAATGAAACACAGATGAAAAATAATTTCAAAACCTGAAAAAATGCATCAATGCTCTTAACTCTTTGAACATATGGAATTTTATTCTAATAACTATTTAATACAGTTGTAGTAACTATTTTAAAGTCTTTGTCTTCTATGTCTAACACTTGTATTAGTTTGGGGTTGGTTGTGATTGATTTGTTTTACTCTTCAGTATGAATCATATTTCCCAACTTCTTTGGATGTTTGGTGATAAATGAAAGGTATAATGTTATAAACCCTGAAACATCACTAAATGACAAAAAAGGAGAGAAGAATTAAAGTTAATAAGCCAAGGCAATAAAATGAAATTATTAATACTCAATTTAAAAGGAAGAAAACAAAAAAAGAAAACAAAGAAGAGATGGCAAAATAGAATCAAATATCATGATGAAAGATTTAAACATAACCATATCAGTAATCACATTAAATAGAAATGGTCTAAAAAACTATGATAAATCTACCACTAACACCTAACTTAATAGTGAAGACTGAATGCTTCCCCTTGAGATCAGGAAAAAAAGCAAGAATGTCAGCTCACACTGCTCCATTCAACATTGTACTGGAGGTTCTGGCCATTGTTTTAAAGCAAGAAAAACAAATAAAGACATCCAGACTGGAACAGAAGAAGTAAAACTGCTTTTATTCATAGATGACATGATCATCTATATAGAAAATCTGATGGAAACTCCAAAAAATCAATTAGAAATAATAAGAGATTTTACCAAGGATGTAGGCTAAAAGATCAATATACATAAGTCAATAGAATTTTACATGCTGTCAAAAACAATTGGAAATTGAAATTAAAGAAATAATATTTACAATAGCATCAAAGAAATGAAAATCTTAGGGGTAAGTCTGACAAAACATGTGTTAGACCCTTACAATAAAAACCACAAAACATTACTGAGAGAAATTTAAGAAGATCTAAATGGAAAAATATTCCTTGTGCAGAGGTTGGAAGACTCAATAATTTAAGATGTCCATTCTCTCCCTAATTAATCTATAGAATCAAAGCAATCTCAATCTAAATTCCAGCAGGCTATTTTTGTGGAAAGTGACTAACTGATTCTAAACTTATATATAAATGACCCAGAATAGCCAGCACAACTTTTTGAAAAAGAATAAAAATTTTGATGGACTAATGTTCCACACCAATGCAAAGTGTTAATAATATGGGAATCCTGTATTTTATGCATGACTGTTCTGTAAATCCACAACTTCTCTAATAAAAAAGAAAGAAAAATTAAGAGAACTATTAATTTAAATCAGTTTCTTAATATAAACACTGATTTTAAAAAATCAAGTTATTGTTTCAATGGGAGTAAGGGAGGAACAATTCAATAAATTCACCTATGGGCACCCAAAAAATATTTCTTTTTAATTTCAAGACTTACTATAAAGTTTTAGTAACCAACAATAGACTAATGAAATACAATAAAGAGTTCAAAAATAAACCCACACATATGGACAACTGATTTTTAGCAAAGAAGAAAAGGCAACTCAATGGAAAAAGGATAGTTATTTCAACAAATGGTGTTGGAATAATTGGTTATCATTATGCAAAATAATAAACTTTAATCCATATCTCACATCACATATGTAAATTAATTCAATATGGATCATAGACCGAAGTATAAATCTAAAAATATATAACTTTGAGAAGAAAACAGGAAAAAAAAACTTTGTGACACTGGGTTAAGCAAAGATATTTAGATATGACACTATTCTAGTGGGTGAGTAATAGTATTTCATCGTGGTTTTATTTTTCATTTCCCCAATGCCTTGGAAAAATATTGTTCTTAAGCTAACTTTTTATTTGTGTACCTCTGTAGTGAAATGTCTGTTCAAATCTTCTTCCCATTTTTATTTTATTTTGTCTCATCCTGTGTTGTGAGTGTTCTTTATATGTTCTAGATATAAGATAATTACAAGCTGGTTGTTTTGCACATAATTTCCCCAGTTTGTGGTTTGCTTTTTCTTTATTTTTTAAAAGTTTCTTTCTGAAAATAATTTTGATGAAGTTCAGTTTGTGAATTGTTTTATGCATCTGTATTTATTTAACTTCATCTTGCTTTTTCTCTAGAAGTTTTATCCTTTAACTCTTACATTCAGGTCTCTAGTCTTTTTAAGGTGTGAGGTAAGGGTTGAGGTTCATTTTTTCCTGGATATTGTTTTTCCATCAACAGTTGTGGAATAGTCTATCTTTCACCTATTGAATTTTCTTGACATCTTTGTCAAAAATCAATTGTTCATATATGCATTTGTCTATTTCTGAACTCTCTGATCTGTTCTGCAGATCTATTTGTATATCCTTAACACCAATATTAAATGTCTTGATTACTGTAGCTTTATATAACATCTTAAAATCAGGTAGCATTTTACTTCTATTTCAAAACTGATTAGCATCTTCGGGACTTTGAATTTACAGGTAAGTTTTAGAATCAGCTTGTGCCTTTCTATAGAAAAGCTTCTCTCTGTCTCTGTGTGCCTTTGTCCTACTGTTATTCTGACTCACAAATTCCAGCCGCCATGACTGACCCAAACTCTGATGTCTGTCTTCTAAGATCCGCAAATCTGCGAGGCCACCAGGCACCAGTTGGGCTCATCCTTCCTACCCTACAGCCTGGAAATTGCTTCCAGGAAGTACACTGGAGCATTTATAGGGCTGACCTTGTTTGTTTCCCTTGTTTCAGGGATCGTGGTCCTCTCCTGTCTCTGGTTCAATGTCTGGAAACTGTTGTTGCAGACATTCTGTCCAGTTTTCTCTTTACATGGGGAGGGCAATTCCTGTGGCAGTAAATCCTTCATGGGCAGAAGCAGAACTTATGTCAGTCATTTTAATGTTAGCCATTCTAATGAGTATGTAGTCTATCTTATTGTAATTTTAATTGCATTTTTCCAAAATTAATTATCCTGAGCATCCTGTCACATGTTTATTCATCTTTCATGTATCTTCTTTTATAAAGGTCTTATCAAATCTTTTCTCATTTTAATGGAGTTATTTTTCTTATTATTAAATTGTAGGAATTCTTCTATATTCTAGAATCCAGCCCTTTTTCAGAAATATATATTGAAAACATATTCTCCTAAACCATGTCTTGTCTTTTAACTTCCTTAACAGTATCTTTTAAAGGAGAGAAGTTTTTATTTTTGTGAAAGTCCAATTATAGATTTTTTTCTTTTATGTTCATAATTTTTGTGCCCCTGGAAATCTTTGCCTACTCCAAGGTCTAAAAGATTTTCCCCTACTTTTCTTTTCTAAAAGTTTTATATTTTCAACTTTTATGTTCATATCATAGTTAATTTGAAATTAATTTTGTGTGTATAGTGCAAAGTAAGGGTTAAAGTACATTTTTTCCCCAAATGGCTCTCTAGTTGTACTAGCACCATTTGTTGGAAAGAAAAATCTTTTCCCTATTAAATTGCCTTGGCATATTTGTTAAACATTGATTTATCATATATTTGTTTGAGATTTTTTTCTAGGCACTCTATTTTTCTTCATTGATTTATATATCTATTCTTATATGAATACCACAATCTCTTGATTATTGTATTTTTATAGTAAGTCTTGTAATCAGGTATTATAAGTTCTCCAACTTTGTACCTCATTTTCAAAATGATTTTGGCTATACTGGATCTTTGGATTTCCATATAAATTTCAAAATCAGCCTGTCAATTTCTACCAAAGGGGAAAAAAGACTCAAAATCTTGCTGGGTTTTTGAGTAAGACTGCTCAGAATTTCTAAGTCAGTTTTTTTTTGACAAATTGACATCTAAAGAGATTTCCAATCCATGAGCATGATATGTCATTCCACTTAATTTGCTCCTGTTGATTTTCCCTCAGTGATGATTTATAGTTTTCAGTGTAGAGTTCTTGGATGTTTTAACTAGATTTATTTCTAAGTATTTTACCTCTTCTTTAATGTTGTTGCACATATTTTGTTAAATTTATCACTACATATGTCACATTTTGATGCAAATGTAGATGCAATATTTTAAATTTCAATGTCTAACTGTTCATTATTAGTATTATAGAAATACTATTTTTTTATATTGACCATTTAATCAGTGTTCTTCCCAAATTAATTCTTTGCTGATTTTTTATAGATTCTTTCAGATTTTCTACAGATACATCATCATCCGTGAATAAAGACAACTTCACTTTTATATATAGTATGATTTTATTCCTTATTGCTCTATTGAACTGCTAGGACCTCCAGCACAATGTCGAATAGAGGTGACAAGAGCAGACTGCCTTTCTTTATTCACAGTCATAGGGGGAAAGCATTCAGTCTTCCATCATTAATTTTAATGATAGGTATAAATTTTTTTCATAGATGCTCTTCACAGTGAGGAAGTTTCCATCTACTCCTACTTTGCTGAAAGTTTTAATTTTTAAAAAACAGTTTTAGATTCTCAGAAAATAAATAAAAATAGTACAAAATTCCCTTATACCCCTCACCAGCTTTCCCTAATGTTAACATTTTACATAAGCATGGTAGAATAATAAAAACCAAAAAATTAGCATTGATAAAATGATATTAACCAAAATCCCTTTTTACAGGAACCAGGGCAATCCCACATTGCATTTATTTGAAAGACAAAAAGAACTGTACATAAATAATATTTTGTAATTATCAATTTGTTTCTCACAGTGGTATGGATTGGCAATTCTGATATTACTTTCTATGTATACTATGATTCCAAAAATAAATATGAAAATAATATATTATAGATAATGAAAGCCATGATTCTCACTGTCAGAGAAAGATCTTACAAATAAAGAAAGGAGAAAACTTACAAAACCTTGTGGTTTTGAATTAAAATTGGTAATAGCAGCATGAACCTATGGATTTTAATACATATATTCTAGATAGACATAGAAATAAGTATAAATGTGTGTATGTGTTGTTAGTAGTATATACATATTTCCTCTGTGAGTCTACTCGAAGGATTATAAACCATGACAGCCTAGTAGCAATAAGTACATCTATTTCTGAGTCCCATTTCTAATAAAAAGAACCAGGGCTCTTTGGAAAATAGTTAGATTCTAGAGTTGGGAAGGCAAAATACAAGTTGGGCATGGAACAATCACTTTGTGGTACCAGAAAGTAAAGATCTGCTTGAACAAGGGTCAGGGTATGTCAAAAGGTCATAGGAGCAAACCTGAAAGCAGAGCCTGCCAAAGACCAAAGTAGAAACAATTTGAGCAGAAAATAATTATAGTATTATATTTTAACTCAGAGAATAAAATTTTAAATATTTATGCTTCTGCACTAATGTAAATAAATAATTGAAAAAATAAATACATGGAGTAGGAAGGACAGCTTTTTCCATACAGAAAAATTCCAACTAATAAATGCAGAAGCAATGAGGGAATTGCTGAGTTTTTATGACGAATGGCTGTTTAATCATGTCATTTGTTTAAGTAATCATATGATTTTCTTTTTTAGCAAATATCGTGAATTACATTGATTATTAATGCTAAACCAATAATCCTTGGATAAACTATTTGGACATAATGCATTACGTTTGGTCTATCTTGCTGGACTTGATTTGACAATATTTTGTTAAGAATTTTAGCAACTATGTCCATGTCTGATATTGATTTACAGTTTTCTTTTCTCATAATGTTTGTGCATTAAAAAGTGTACCCTCCTCTTCCAATCTTTAAAAGTTTCTATAGAATTGGTATTGTTTCTTCTTCAGTGTTTCATAGAATTCGTTTTGAATACATTGGGAGATTGGTGTTTACTTTTGAAAAATGTTTTTCCTACAAAACCTATTTCTTCTATAGAGAGAGAACTATTCAGATTTTCTATTTCCTTGAGTTATATTTGGTGATTGATATCTTTCAAGCAACTTGTCCATATTATCTTTGTTTTAAAGTAATTGTCATAAAACTGTTTATAAAAATACCTTATTTTCTTTTTAATGTTTGCAGATACTCTATTAATATCCTTTCTCTTATTTCTGGATTTCATAATTTATGTTTTCTCTCCTTTTCTTCCTTAATCAATCTAGATAGAGCTTTATCAATTTTATTGATCTTTTCAAAGAACTGGCTTATAATTTCAAGACATTTCCAAATTGTTTTCTATCTCATTGAATTTTACATATATATATAAATATAAAATTTCCTTCTTTCTATTTACTTTGGGTTAAATTGTTCTTCTTTAGCTTATTAATATTAAAACTTGGATAATTGATTTTAGACCTTTCTTGCTATTTTAAACATGCATTTAAAGCTGTAAGTTTCTCACCAATCGCTGTATTAATTGTATCCAACAAACTTTATTGTGTTTTATATTCATTTCCAGCTTTTTCAAGATACTTTCTAATTTCCTTTGGGCTTCTTATTTGACCCATGGGTTTGGGTTATACAGAAGTGTATTGTTTAAATGGCCCTGGATATGACCTATCTTAGTGAATGTTCCAAGGGATTTCAAAAAAATTGATATCCAGCTACTGTTGGTCGGTTTGTTCTATTAATGTCAGTTAGGTCAGGTTGGTCATTAGTGTTAAGTTTTTATTTCCCTATTGCTATTTTTACTTAATTTTTCTATTAATTACTACAAGAAGAGTTTTGAAATCTCCAGCTAAAATTCTGAAATTTGTCTATTTTGCCTTCAATTTCTGTCAGTTTTTGCTTCATGTATTGTGAAGCTATCATTATTTATATCAATACAACTTCTTGATAGATATACTTTATGAATTGAGACCATCATTAAGAAATTTTCCTCTGCATCCCTGGTAATTATCTTTGATTTGAAGACTTGTTCTATGATTTCAAATGGCTTTATACCAGTTCAGGTGTATTATATGAATTATCCCGAACTACACACACACACACACACACACACACACACACACACACACACACATACATATTTTTAGGAGGTACCAGGGATTGAACCCAGGACCTCATAAATGGGAGGGAGGTGCTCAACCACTGAGCTACGTCTGCTCCCCGATAACTATATTTTGATTTACCTCTTTCTGTCCTTTATTCAATTGTTTTCATGTACTCGTTCTACATGCGCTATACCCCACACAATTCATTCTTACAATTTTACTTTAAAGAGTCAGTTATATTTTAAAGAAGTTAGCAATTAAATTAAAAAAGATATTTTATGTCTACCCACATATGTATCATTTCCAGAGGTTTTATTCCAATTTGTAGATACAGATTTTCATATGTGTTCTTTTTCTCTTGTCTGAAGAACTTTCTTTAGCATTATGTATAGTACAATTCTTCTGACAATAAATTATTTCCATTTTTTCATTTGAAAGAGTATTTCACCTTCACTTTTGAAAGTAGTTTTCATTTTTTGGCATTAGTTTTTCAGCACTTTAAAATGCAATTTCATTGTGTCTGTCTGTAAAGTTTCTTATGAGAAGACTGCTGTCATTCTATTTTGTTCCTTTATTTTGTGCCTATTTTGTGCCTATTTCCACTCTCTGTCTTTAATTTTTTTTCTCTTTATGTGCTTTTGTGTATGTGGTAGGCAGAAAAATGGTCACTCAGAGATTTCCACATCCTAATTACCAGAACCACTGAGTACATTGTATTACATGGCAAAGGAGAATAAGTTTTCAGATAGAATTAAGAAGGCAAAGCAGCTGACTTTAAAATAGATCAACCTGGATTATCCAAGTATACCCAATGCAATCACAAATGTCCTTAAAAGTGGAAGAGAGAGCTGGAGAGCCAGAGGAAGCTGTGACTATGGAAGAAGGGCACAGAGTTGCAGCATTGCTGGTTCTTTCAAAAGGACCACAAGCCAAGGAATGTGAACTTTAAGAAGTTGGAAAAGGTGAGGACATAGATTTTCCCCTAGAATTTCCCCTAGAACACATTGATTTTAGCCCAGTGAGACACGAGTCAGATTTCTGATCTACAGCACTATAAAATAATAAATCTGCCTTGCTTTAAGCCACTATGTTTGCGGTAATTTGTTACAGCAGCCATAGAAACTAACACATTATGGTTTACATTGTGTTTATCATACTAGGGGGTTGTTTATCTTCTTGGATCAGTGTGATGATAATTTTCCTTGAATTTGGAAAATGTTCAGCCATTATTGCTTCCAATATTTCTTAAGAGTCCCAATTTTGGTACTCAATTAATGCCTTTTGATATTTCCCCCACAAGTCCCAGATGGTCATTTTATATCTTTTCCAGTCTTTTTCCTTCTGGGCTTTGTTTTGTTGTTTCCATGGCTGTACTTTTAAGGTTACTTATCTTTTCTTCTGCAATAGAAAATTTTATTTCAGATATTGTATGTTTCATTTCTTTTCCATTTCTTTCCCCATTGTGTTCTTGTTTTCCTTTAAATATTTGAAAATGATGTTATTTTCACTCTTCTAAAATCCTTGTCTGCTAATTTCATCTTCTCTGTTATTTCTAGGTCTTTTTCAATTGGTGATTTTACACACCTGGTTATAGGAAATGCCTAGATATATTTATTGAATGCTGGACATTTGTGAATTTTATGTTGTTGAATACTAGATTTTTTATTATTTGTTTATAGACTGTTGGACTTTGTTCTAGCAGGTAGTTAATTACATATGGATCAACTTGATTCTTCGGGGGATTATTTTAAGCTTTTTAAGTATATTTTTATTACAGCCTTTGCTCTAGGGATTTTTTTTAGTTCTATCACTTAGTCTTTCTGCACACTCTACTGAATGTCCTGAATTCAATGCAAACTCTCCATTATGGCTTACCAAACCTCAAACATCTCCCAGCCTTTTCTAATCTCTGAAATTACTTTAGTTTATAGGTCTCGGGTCTTCCTTTCCTAATTTAATGGATTTCTCCCCACGTATGTGCAGCTTAGAATTAAGCAACAGACTCTTGGGTCCCGTATGCAGGTTTTTGAAATTCTTTCCCTAAATATCCCCCTTCTTTCTGGCACTCTGCCCGCCAAATTCCAGCTATCTTTACCTTCCTAGACTTTGATCTCAACCTCTTCAGATAGACCACTATTTTATATTTAGGATTCCCCTCCCTGTGCTATCATGTACTGGAAGTACCTCTCAGCAGAAAACCAAAGAGTTCATAAGGCTCACAATATTGGTTTAGCTTGTCTTCAAACTCGTAATTCAAGATCAAGTGATGACTGTTGTCCAATGTCTGCAAACAACTGTTTTGCATATTTTGTCTGGTTTGCTTGTGCCTTTTGGCAGGAAAGGAAATCTCAGCCAAGTTTCTCCACCAAGGCAGAAGTATAATTCAGATATTGAAGGAGTATACTAGTACAACTTACTAAGTAAAGCTGTTTGTTTTATTGTGTGCTCTTTTTTGTATGTTAGATTCTCATATAATTGCCAGGATTATTTTGTGAGAAAGAATGAGTGGAATTAAAATTTTTTTCCTTAAACATTAGTTTTAAGACCTTCTAAAGCAGGGGTTCTTAACTTTTTTTGTTCCACAGACCTCTTTGCCAGTCAGGTGAAAACCACAGACCCCTTCTCAGAACATAGTGGCAGATAGTTTTAGGGCACTCAACATCGGCATGTGTTTAAATTAAAGTTTAAGATTATTCAAAATTATGTTTTACAACTTTCCCATAATTTCAATACCTAATACCCTAACACAGTTCAACATCTGTTCAAATGGTTATTTTCGGCAAATATTTAGAAATTCAAGTTTTCCCATGGTGTCATAAAACCATCTCTGCTATCCTTACCAACATTTTTGCAGGCAGTTATCCACTGTATTCAGAACATGCTACATCAAAATAAAAATCATATTAAGTGCACACTATACTGTGTATTATTTAATAAATATATCACACCCACACCAACATGTCCCCACGAGAATAATGTTTTTCTGAATTTTCAATTCAGGCTTACAGACCCCCTGAAATCTTTCGATGGACCTGCCTGTGGATCCCTGGTTAAGAACCCCTGTTTAAAAGGATTTTTTTAGCACATTTAAGTATGAGATCTAACTATTTTACCATGTGTTTAAATACTACTTGCAAAAGATATAATTTCCAGGGTATTGCAAAAAAAAAAAATGATCAAAACAATCTCCTCACTATTATAAATGTTTAATCTAATATAAATGCCATATCAATTTGATATCAATTATAACCTGTTTAAAATGTGTGTACTAGCTCCTTTTTAACCATCACATTTATATAATGTAATGTACTTTTAGTCTTGAATTATTTTATTGGTTGCCTTATAATATTTCTCTGTCACAATAATAGAATTAAAAAGTTAAGTTTTTTTCTTCATTTCCTAATATCATAAAGCTCTACGTGTTAAAGTGTTTTTCTTCAATTTATAACTATTGCTATTATCTTATAATTGAGCCAATGAACATATATTACAAATTTTATTAAATAATTATTATATGTTAAAAGTAAAGGTTCTTAAGAAACACATTGTTAATGAGATGGGTGAGCGTTCTTTTTTTCAAGCTAATTCTTACATCCATGGATAAATATTACTTATTGCCAAAAAGAGACAAGTTTTAACATCTATTACTTACCCATTTTTCATTGATATACATCTAATATCTGAGGAAACTTGTACTCATCAATAAGAATAATGAAAAGAGAGAATGTGGTTTTAGTGAAGTCATTCAATACTTTGAACACTTTCTAAGTTATTTCCCAAAAATGACATATTAATTATTCATTAAGAATGATTTTTGATGATCTATAATTAGATTATATCCTACTTTAATTTTCCTTATTGCAAAGAATTTGAAGCCACTGATGTGCAAAAATATTTGTTAATCAATAAGTAGTGTCATTCATTTTCATAACACCAACATTTAGTATATTTTGAATTGACCCTTTGTTCGGCTCTCTGGAGGTTTTAACATCACAGGGTAATGTTTTAAAATACGATGCAATCTTTCTGTTGCAAAACAGTAAAAGGGTTCTTGATTTCCTTCTCTGACAGATGGTACTTAGGAAAGAACATAAATGGAATTTGAAGATCTGGAAATCTTCCCTATTCTTTAAAGTTCTCCATGTCAATGTATTCTTTGGAAAATATCAATGTACCCCTCAGGTTCACAAATCCCAGTGATCCAAATCTGGATCACTGAACCAGAAGACTCCATGTATGTTCATCCATTGTGAACTGTTCTGGGTTTTGTGTTATACCAAGTATAAGATATGATTCCTGCTTTTTATAAGGCTCTACCTTATTTGGCAACACAAGGCTACACACTTAAACTGCATTTAAATATACTTTTTTATTTTATTAAAGTTGAGGCATATGAGGCTCAGAAAGATGAAGTAGCATATTCAGTCTCACAGGTAGTAAGTGGTGGAACTCAAACCTGGGCTCCTGTTATTACAAAGTCCATGCTCTTTTTACTAACACTCTTTTTCAAAAGGGGAAATAAACAATAACATTTGAGGAAGTCATAAATGGAAGCCATATGGTGAATATGTGTGCTCTGGAAGTCTACATAAAGAAAAAAAATTGGACTGAAAAGTTCGAGAGGATTTCTATAGGTGAAAAGAAAGGGCCAGATAAACTGGGGAATATTACAAAGAAGTGTCATTGTAAGGCACATGGCAGTTTGTAAAAACAAACTGCAAATAAGGAGTTTATTTGGAAAGTAGAGAAAGCTGACAAGTTGTTGAGTCAGGTATGGAAAATCTTAAAAAATAAGAATTATTAAAATGATGAGATTCCTGAGAGTAAGAATAATTGATAGGTTTTGGACAAGAGACATGGTAAAAATCATGTTTTAGGAAGAATTTTCTGGTAGCAGCCTGCAGTATAGTTTGAAAACAGCTTTGACAAAACCACCTAAGTACGGTGCTGTAATAATCCAGATGTGAGGTCATAATGGTGTTCCAGTTTGCTAAGGATGCTCAAGCAGATAACATAAAATGGGCTGGGTTTTACAATGGGGATTTATTAGCTTACAAGCTTACAGTTCTGAGGTCATGAAAATGTCCAAATCAAGGCGTCATCAAGACGATACCTTCTTGAATACCAGCTGCCGGTGATCCTGGACTCCTCTGTCACATGGCAAGGGACATGGGTGTCTCTCTCCCCTTCTACGTTTTGTTGCTTTCTACTTATTGCTTCCTGGCATTCTATCTCTTTGTCAGAATTTCATTCTTTTACAAAACACTCCAGTAAAAAGATTAAGACCCACCCTGAATGAGGTGGGTCATATCTTCACTTGAATTAAGATCCTTCTCACCAATGATACTACTTACAATGGTCCAAACCCACAGGGATGGATTAACTTTAAAAACATAGTTTTCTAGGGCACATACAGTTTCAAACCATCACACTCCATCCTCTGGAACCCAAAAAGATATGTTATTTCCACATGCAAAACATTCATTCCACCACAATATCCCAAAAGCCTTAAACTATTTCAATAACAATATTAAGTACAAAGTCTCATCAAAATCAGTTACAGGTGTGATCTGTCCTGGAAATAATTCCCTTACAGCTGTGAATCTGTGAAACTTAGGGAATAAGTTATCTGCCTCTAATATACAATACAGGGACAGTCATAGGCTAAATGTTTTCATTTCCATAGGGAGAAATTGGAAGGAAAACAGGGGTCTTGGGTCCCAAACAATTCCGAAAACCTGCAGAACATACTCCATTTGATTTCAAGGCCTGAGAGTCATCTGTAGAACAATGCCTTGTCGTCTAGGCTTGATGGAGTGGCAGCCCCACCCTTTCCAAGGGAGGGCTTGCTCCGCAATCATGCTCTTCCCAAATACTAGAGTGAAGGCAACATTTTCAAGCATTAGGATGATGACCAGGCTTTTGACTCCATACTTGTCAAGCATTGGAGTGGTGGCCAGACTCTAGGCTCCACCCTTGTCAAACATTGGGGTGGTGTCCAGCTTCCCTGCAATCCTGAAAGCATATGAGAAACCTGGTTAGTAAACTCTTCCTGAACAATGGGACGGAAAGCTTGCTCTCTCCAAACTCCAGGGCATACTCACCTTTTCCACAAACAAGGGTGTGTCTGCTCTCTTGACCTGAGAAGATGTCTTCATTCCAGACTTCAGCTTCCATGGTTCTGCCTTTGAAGTCATTTTCCTTCAATCTGTACCTTTTCTGCCCCTTTCAGTACAGACTGGCAATGACTCCGTTCATACAGATCTCACAAAAAAACTTGTCAGTTTTGCATTTAATACACAGGGGTCCAAACCATCAGGCAGTAGGACTTTCAACAGATCTTTCCTGGATAACTGCATTCCCAATCCTGACTTGCCCTGAAATGACTGACTGAATCCATGTGCAGTTAAACCTTCATATGGGGCACTATTCTCTGGAGACTCACTTTCCAGAAGCTCAGAATTTTCTAAACCATCAATTTCTGGTTTCTTTGTACCCAGGAGTTCAGTTCTTATCTGATTCCTTTCTTCTAACATTTTACTATAAGTTGCAAGGAGAAGCCAGGTCATACTTTCAACATTTAGTTTGGAAATCTCCTCAGCTAAATATCCTAGTTGGTCACTTTCAAATTCTAACTTCCATCCAAAATCAGGACCCAATTTTTCCTAATTCTCTGCCACTTTAAAATAAGGATCACCTTGCTTCCAGTTTGCAATGACACAGTAATCATTCCTGTCTAAGCCCTCATCAGGAGAACCTTTAGCATCCATATTTCTAGCAGGCTCTTCAAAGCAATCTGGCCTTTTCTATCAAGCACCCCATAATTCTTCCAGAATCTACCCATACCCATTCATAAAGTCATTCCCACATTTTTGGTATTTGCAATAGCAGTAACCCATTCTTGGTACCAAAATCTGTTCTAGTTCCCTAAAGCTGCACAAAGCAGATACCATAAAATGGGTTGGCTTTTACAATGGGGATTTATTAGCTTACAAGCTTACAGTTCTGAAGCCATGAAAATGTCCAATTCAAGGTATGATCAAGATGATATCTTCTTCCTGAAGACCAGCTGCCAGTGATCCTGGACTCCTCTGTCACATGGCAAGGCAAATGGTGGCATCTCCTGGTCTCTCCCTACTCTTTCAGGTTTTGTTGCTTTCAGCTTTTTGCTTTTGTGGCTTTTTCTTTCTTTGTATGAATTTCATTCTCTTAAAAAGGTCTCCAGTAAAAGGATTAAGACTCATCCTGAATCAGGTGTGTCACATCTCTACTTAAATTAAAATCCTCCTCACCAAAAGATCCTACCTACAATGGGTCCACACCCACAGGAGTGGATTAACTTTAAAAAACACACTTTTCTATGGGTACATATAGCTTCAACCCATAATAAATGTAGTAGACTATAGTGTTAGCTGTGAAAATATAAAGGAAAAGACAAATTCCAGAGACTGTTTGAAGAAGGAAATCATAGGCCGATAATTCATTTGGGGAATAGTGAAATATTAGGCAAGGGAGACTGCCTTGGGTTTCACAGAGCCTTTAATGCAAGCTCAAGACTCTGGATATTATAGCTATTGAGGAGCCAGATAAATTTGAGCATGACAGCAAGCATGATTAAAGAATATTAATAGTGAAATATATATCATTATCTTATTCTATGGCAAGAAAATTAGAATTTAATTATAAAAAGTCCCAGGAATCTAAAGACATGTCCATAAATTATGAATCCCATTCCTCAAAGGGAAATGTAAATTTGTGGTTTTTTGTATATTATCATGGCCAAATTTACTTGTTTCTCCTATTTTGTGTTTAAAAGAAAGTATATGTTCAGTGATATTTTGTTGTTGCTTTGGAACTGGCTTCTACAAGAAGACAAAGAGGATATAAACAATTTGGGCTCATACACCTTCTCCAGATAGTAAAGCCAGTTTAATCTCTTTATCGTACATCAGGGGCTACTACTCCCAAATATCACAGCCCCACTTGGAACTGAGGAAATTATTGGAAAAGGACAATAGGAAGAAGTTCTCCCATATCAGGGAAAGTGCAAGGGGAGATTTTTAGCAGCCTTCCAAAGGAATTCACCTGTAAATCCCATGAATGTGACTTGAAAATTCATGATAAGTATGTACACTGTTTTCTCTCTCAACCCTACTTTCACTCTCAAACTCTTTTCTTCCTCAACTAAAAGGGCATAGAAAGCAAATCAGCTAATTCTTTGACGAAACAGGCATCTAAATGGAGAATGAGATGCCAGTCTTCCCATCGTCCTCACAATTTTGCAGGTGGTTTTTATGGCACTTATCACAGAATTTAAAGCAGGGAACATTGTATTCACCCCTTATACCTTAGATAAAAGAAAGATATGTTAAGAATTCCCTCCTGATACAATGAACCATGATTCAATGATTCTTTCCTCCTTTTTCTACTTATAAAGGCTGGTGGGAGAAGAAGTGATGACTGGATGGTTGGGAATAGGAGAGGTGAGTTGGTTTCTTCCTAACAAGAATGGAAGGGGATCTGCACCCTACATTTTTCTAACTTATTTTTTTTTTTTT
>JAQZBX010054150.1:0-18712 GCA_029593785.1 Cabassous unicinctus | reverse complement strand
TGAGAAGGAGGATGAAATGTGTACATATATATATGTATATATGACTTGATAGTTAGGCTGGTCATATTTATAGATCAAGTAAGTTGATCTGTTTGGGGCTTGATGCCTACGTATTCCAAATTCTTTGTCTCTATGTCTGCCACAGTGTTTGGTGTTGGATTAAAGATGGGTTACTCTAAAGACCTGTGAAATCATATGGTTTGTAGTTGTGTTAAGACATGATTTAATTAGCAAATGTTAACCTATTAGCTATCTCAGTACAGGTTGGTTTACCTTATTTATTCCATTATGACCTGTCAGAAAAGAGAGCCTTCAAAGAATGAACTGTAAGACAGGTGAATTTTAATGAGAGAAAAGGAAGGATAGAAAGCAAAAGACCATGTGTCCCTCAAGATTGATATCTCTGATCCTCAATTTCTTCATCTGTAAAGTGGAATAATAACTTCTCATAATGCAATTTAAAGCTATACGTCATAGTGCTGCTTGGCCCTCAGTGAGCTCTGAGTTTGCTTTGGGCTTCTCTCTCTGACCCCACAATTCTTTAAAAAGCAAAATGCTACATAATGATCAAGAGAATGAGGTCTATGAGGATGTAACAGGTGAGATAACAATTTGAAAATTTGGAAAATACATAAACCTTCTTTAACAGAAAAGAAAATCTCAAGGATCCCTGTGGATACGTAAGGAACTAAAGCTTCATCTATGAAAATATCTTCAAATTGCAAATTTTCACAGTAAAAACATTCATCTTTACAATGAGTAAAAATAATTTACTTTAGATTAACATCAAAATGAAAATACAATTTTAAAAAGTCCTCCTAAGATTTGAGCCTTCTTGGAATATAGTAAACCAAAGTTTGAAAAACACTGGGCTACATTTTTTTTTTAAATTCTGTTGGACAAAGACAGAGAAAATAAGATGCAAGCTTAAAATATAGGAAGAGGATGAAAACAAAACTTTTCACCAAACAGTACTACTAGCATAATGGGACACATCATTTTTATTGAAGTGGAAAGGGGAAGATCTGCAGAAAAAATATGTGACATCACCCACCTGGTATTGAATTCACAGAACTCCTTACTCCAAAAATTTATTACAAGCAGAGCTGGATACTTTGCTTTCACCCCTGCCAACCCCAGATGCTTGCTTCACTGTCCTCCACCTGGCTCAGTAGGGTGACCTTTAGGGACCTTGCCCTCTGGCTGCCAGCTGGGTCCAGCTCAAGGGAGGCACTAGCCTGAAGGCAGCAATCCCGGGGGAGGAGGCGAATGATCTTAGCTTTGGATCTGCTCTCTCCATCTTACCTTCAGGCACCCCAGGAGCACCTTACCATCCTTTGAAGTTTTGCCTTCATACTAGATCACCTTTAAAAAATACTTTTTTATTATATAAAAAATGTATTATTATTTATTATGTATTATAATAAATGCTTATTATTATTAGTGGAATAATGGCAATGCTCTAATAATGATTAAAGTGTACAACTATGTGGCATTAATAATATAATAATATTATTATATTATAATTATAATAATATAATATAATAATTAATAATAACAATAATGATTAAAGTGCACAACTATGTGATAATACCAAATGCCATTGATTGTACACTTCGGATGGATTTATGCTTTATTCATATGTGTCAATAAAATTGATTTGTTAAAAAAAAAACTTCTTTCTATAAATACCCTTCAAAGAAATTTTAGGGCATCTGATTTGTTTTCTAAAGGTCCCTGACAAATAGACAAGCTAAAAATAAAAAATGCTTCCCTTTCCCACACCTCCTTTAACATGTAGACAAGAAACAAGCAGGCCAGGGAGCAAACAGAAATGTACCAACATGTTTAGAGACTTTTTGAATTTCGGCTGCTCCACGCTTACTGACAAATGAAATAGGAATCAAAAAGAACCATTGTGCTTTCTCTCCTAAACCATTGTTTTGATCCAATAAAAAAATCGAAAATTGATTAAATTAAAAATAATGTCTTTGAGGGATCTGTGCACCTTATTTGATTCTAACACTGAACACTGGGGCATGATAAGTTGCTCGTGCATTCCTGCACTTCCCTCCTGCTTACAGGTTGCTTAGAACAAATTTGTTTTGGCCATCAAGATATCTCCATAGAAATATGCATTGAAAAAGTAATTTGCTTTTTCTATTACAAATTTCTATGACAAAGTAGTATAGGTGTCTACACCTTTTCCTAAACCCAGCTTTGAGAGATTAAGCCACATAGAAGTGGCTTTGAAGGCTAGGAGATTTCTCCTATGAATGGCTGAACCTAAGGGCCAGCTGTTTAAATTCCCCCATGACTTCAAGATGAATGGCATTACGAAGAGCAAATCTTTCTTACCCAAAGCACAGCCCCTGAAGCGACAAGATCATCCACTTGCCTTCAACCTACTATTTTACTGAGGTTAAACCTAAATAAAATATATGATGTCGAATTCTGAAGCCATTTTGCTCTTCCTTCTGCCATTTTATTATTACTGTTGTCGTTACTATTATTTTGGCGGAGTGGGGAGGGAAGGCAAGTCCACAGCCTCCTTTTTGCCAATCAAGGGGTTTTATATAAATCATTGTCATCATAAGAATGATATGCAGTTATCTGAAACAATGCATTTTGCACTTCATGAAACCTGGAAGGCACAAACTCTTGGGCAACGGTTGGGTCCTTATAAAATCTTTATTGCACCCGTCCCTGAGGAGGGCCACAGAACAAGCGATTCTGAGAACACACTGTGGCGGCACGCACTTATTTCACAGTTGTGATGGTTAGGCTAATGTGTCAACTCGGCCAGGTAATTGTGCCCAGTGGTTTGGTCAAGCAAGCACTGGGTTAACTATAATACAAGGACATTTATGGGCTCTAGTCATCAGTGAATTTACTGCATAGGTGACTGATTACATCTACAATCAACCAGGGAGATTGCAATGAGTGGCGTTTCATCCAATCAGTTGACTGCCTTAACAAAGGAAGTGATTTCATCATTCAGAGAGAATTCCCCAGCTCCGCTTTGGACAGCCAAGGTCTCCCGGAAACTCATCAAGGAACTTCATTGGACATTCGTTGGCACCCCTGGTTGGTAGCCTGCCTGCAGAATCTGGACTTGTGTGTCCCCACGGTCACGTGAGAGAATTTTATAGAATCTCATACTATTTACAGATATCTCCAGTCAATTCTGTTTCCCTAGAGAACCCTGACTAATACAATAGTATTACTTGTGACAAAAACAAACGGTCCCTTTCCAGAGCCAGTCATAAAACTGAAACCAAGGCTCATAAATTGTAGCTTCTAAGCCCTGACTGCAATGTAAGTCTTCTGCCTCTGTCTGGATTTTAAAAATTGACACAAGCAACCTTGAAAAAAATTATCAGGGGGTCATTTATAACAATAAGAGGTATAGTTGATGGTGGCCCTATCACTGGCCACTGTAGTAGAAACGTTTCACATGTTAGCTCATTGCATCTTCACATCTAACTCTTTAAGGAAAGTGTTGTCACCATTTTACATATAACAATATTGAGTTCAGAGACTCGAAGGTGGCTGAGGTCACACCATGTGACTAAGTCCTATGCTCTTTCCACCACTCCACATTGCCTCCTTAGGTAGACAAATGGACAAAAGTTAACAAATAGTTAACAGAAATATTGCCATATTTTTGTAGCAAATGCAATGAAGGTATATCAATGCTAAAAGTGAAAAAAATATATGATATTTAGTGTTATGAGATGTGAATATGATCAAGTTTTTTTTTTTCCTTCACTAATAAGGAGACCTTGGTCACATCATTTAACCAATCTGTGCTCATTTATTCGTCTTTGGGAACACTGGAGAAACAAGTGGGTTTATTTTAAGGATTAAATTAGAGAAATGTGTCTGGACAGGATTTTTAAGAGTAAGCCTTCCATAATTTGTTAAGCTGCCTTTTGTCTGTTATTTTATTTTTTTAAAGTTGAAAGTTTTTTTTTTTAAATATGGACAAAAATATAGTCCATCTTCATTATTTTCAGATTCCTTATTCCACATTGTCATTTCATGGTGATTTAGGAACATGCGCTAATTCGCGAATATGAGTAAGTTCCTAGCTGTCTAGTAGGTGATGCTCTAATTTATTGTTTCAGCTCTCACACTGTAAACAGTGAATGGGGACAATCTCTAAAAGGTTGGTAAAACAAAGAACTTCCCAGGGAATAATTGTATGCAAATTTAAGAAAGAAGCCAGAGCTATAAGATATCTTTAAACAGAAACAAAACAAAACATAGTTCCTTATTGTTGAGGAATTGAGGAACCTAATCCTATATTTCTCCTAGGGGCAATGATTCAGTATTCGCGGTTACTTTATATAGACCATAACTACCGTGAATGCAGGACATCCATTGTGCATCCCTAAATCACCAGTGTAAGAAGGAAGCTAAAATAAGCAGGGCGGACCAAACACGGGTTTTGAAGATCAACCTGAAATCCCTTGTGAAGAGAGACTGACCCCACTTTGCTCCTCCGGTGTCGCCCACAACCCCAGCCTTGAGGGGCCTGTGTGGAAAACAGAGAAAGGGCTCCACGCAGGTGCGATTTCCGCAGAAGTTGCTGTGGACATCCAGGTAGCTATGTCCCATGACTGAGAATCTCCTGCAGATCAGGGGAGACTAAGGAAACATGGGTATTAAATGTAATGTGGAATCCTGGATTGTATCCAGGAACATTAGTGGAAAAACTCATGAAATCCAAAAAAGTCTGAATTTTAGTTAATAGTAAAAAAAAAAAAAAAGAGAGAGAGAGAGCGAGAGAAACTTGCTATGTGCACATCCAACCTCGAGTCTGTAGAAGTGCCGGCAGGGGGCGCTGCAGAGAGCCTGTGGGTAACCCATAGCCAGTTCCCCCTCAATCAAGACACACTAGGATTTATCCTAAGCTGGGTCATTGTTTTACACACAGAACTACATTCTGTGTTGCTTGATTAAAGGGAATTTTCTTTTTGTGAATTAAACCACACTATATAAAACCCAAAAATTGTTCTATTACCAGCCACACATGCATTCACTTTCTTTCAAACTGCTGGGGGCCACTTATGCCAACGTTTAGACCACCCGGGATTTTAGCAGCTTCTGTGCCTCTGTGGGGAATATTAGTTCTTGTGTGGGGGGTGACAGTGTTTTAGCGAATCATGGGAATAGTTACAAGAAAAGTTTGTTTCTCTGCTGTTTTCCATAATTGCTCTTTTCCAGCCTATTATGATTGAAAGGGGGGGAAAAACCATCCATTTTGGTCGGTGCTTTTTTTCCTCTCGTTCTCTTAATATTTCCTTTTGCGTTTATAGTCAATAAAAGCAGATGCAGAGTTAGTGTGGATTGTTGGGACTTTAAAGCAAGGATTCCCGGACACCTGGGATCCAGGGGTGAGGACTGAGGTAGGCAGGAGGGAGGAGAAGGGAGATAAGAGACAAGATTAGGGAGAGGAACTCGCATTCCCTGAAATGAAAAGCTGTTGAAAACCATATGCATATTCAATGTAGAAGAAGACAGATTTCTATCTCTTCTCTGTTTAAAATCACAATGCAAATATTTTCCGGGCATCTAAACAAAATTGTCATATCAAATATTATCATTTCAACTTGTTTACAAAAAATAAACAGTTAAACAGAGAAGGGGTCCTCAGCTCACTCTGTGTTCTTTGATTTTGCTCAGATGACCCTGTCTTCCTTAGTTTAGCGAGATTGTGGCCAGTCCAAAGTAGTGGGCAGGGCACACTCAGTGTGACCTGGGGTGACAGGTCCTTGGGGGTTAGGCCTTAAAAGAGGGGCCCCATTTCCAAAGCTCTAAGAGAGATGATCTAATCCAGGGATTAGAGCCATCTATCTAGCTCTCCATTAAATATATCATGTCCAAGAAAATGAATTTATTTTTTGCCCAGGAAATAAAATAGTAGCTATAAGATATACTGAGAAGTTATATTTTCTCATTTAATGCAAGAATAGTCATGCAGGCACCATAAATGTACAGACAGTCCCCTGTGCTCCAGGAATTTATAATCCCAAATCAATGTGATGTGATATAACAAATGCCATGCAGTGAATACAAAGTGCTCAGAAGAGGGAGCAACTAATTGTTGCTAATGGGCAGTGGAACTTTGAATCACAGAGGGCTTCATAGAGATGTTGATATTGGACTTGAGTCTTATAAGAGAATCAGTGAGAATTAAATAGAAGAAGTGGGAGAAGGATAGTCCACAGAGAGGAAAGCGTGGTAAGCTGGCATGGTAGGGAATACAATGTTTCTGGTGGCATAGAATGAGACTGTGAAGTGCTTAAACAGTTTGGATTTTACCTTCTAAGAAATGAAGAGCCATCAAAGGGTTTTAACTGGGATGGGGAAGGGTGATATGGAGGTACTGGGTGATGTGAATTTTGGAAAGAGATCTCCAGAAGGAATGTGGAAAATGCTTCAGAATGGAAGCAACTGAAGTAAAGAGACAGGTAATAAAGTTCTCATAAAAATCCAAGTGAGAAACTAGGGAAGGAGATTAAGGGTAGAGAGAGGTATTTCAGACATGGAATCAATAGGACTTGGTAAGAGAGAAGTATTAATTGAATCATGCAAATTTGAATGCCATAGTGTATTGATGTTTATCAATTTATAAAAGTGAGGATAACTCCAATTCTTGGTAATGTTATTTGTTCTGACCCACCCCCACCCCCATCACCAATAAAATGGGATATCACATTTCTTCTAAGAGTATTGTAATAATAAGTGACATTTTGCTTTGGGATAGCAGTGGAGGGAGGTAGCAATTCCTATTATCCTATATTTTCAGAAAGGATAAGAATGATTTACCTTAAGCACAAGCTGACCACTTTCTCTCCTAGTACCCAATTATGTATAGATTGTAATTGCCTACTATGGAGAGCTATAATTACATATGGAGCTCCTAATTTATGGTCACCTCTGGTTACCACAAAGTTTGCTCTGCATCCATTTGGGGAACCCTCCTCTGGCCCAACTCTTGTCTCTTGGCACCTACTGAAAGTTTCGGCATCGTGCAGGGGAAACTATGCCTGTAGATTCTGGTGCAAGTCCTGATGAGTATTTCTCAAAGTGCAGTCCCTAGAACACTTGCAGCAGAATCTCTGGGAGGCCTATTATAACATGCATTTCTTTCCTCTCCCTCATTAGAATTTCAAGAATTTTCATTTTAACAAACTCTTGGAGATTTTGAGGCATCTTAAAATTTTGTAGTCTCTACTTAAAATATTAAAATTTTTAATGAATTCTCATCTTTCCATGCCATCCTTTTATGAATGCAACTTTAAGGAAACTGTGCCTTGGCTTTATCCATTGGAACAAAGCAGAAAATTATCATAAAGGTTGTGCTGAAGAGGCAGAAGTAAAAAAGGCAAGTTTGGAAAAATAAATTAGATGGCTAGAAACCTAATAGAAAATGAGACCTCGTCTGCAGTATTTGCATGAGAATCTATTCAATCCAGATCCACTTGAAATAAAATACTGTGAAATATTTTGAAGTAACCTCTGGAATTGGTCAGATCTAAAGCAATAATTCTACAATTATCTCAAAATACAAAAGTTTTTTTTTAAAAGGTGTATCAAGCTAAATGTCTATTCCTCCAAAGAAGTTAAAGGTCATCAAACCAAGGCACAAGGCCTACCAATGTGCTGCCACTTTATTCTAGAAAAAATGAAAAGACAACAGGATGTGATAGGACGAAGGCAAGGAAAGATTTGTTATAATGGAATATGTTTTTTCTTCAGGAAACATGCAGACCTTACTAGAGAGAAAGCAGTATAGAGGGCTGTTCTTGAGAAATGGAAACCCCAAATGTCTTCATAATTCTTGATGAGTTTTCCTATCTGGGAGGGATGGGGGCACACCCATGAATGGGGTGCCACTTGGCATTTACCTCCTGGGTGTGAGTCAGTGCTGCTGTAACCCAAGTGCTATGTGTGACAGTGGTTTTTTTGGTGCGAGAGGGAAAGCAATTGCACCATTTCCTAAATCTGGAATTCTAGCCCTGGGAGGAATACTTGTCACACTTAATTTCCAAGAAGAAGTAATGTTTTCTCACCACTTCCCCTTGGCAAATGATCCTTACCTGAAACTTGCTAAGTTCTTCAGCGCCAGGCTCCATGGCTCATCGGCCCACATGCTTGTTGCATAGTAGAGCTTTGTCTAAATGTAAGTTACAGGACAACTAAGCAAAGCGTCTGGGCTCGGCTGGTCAAGTCTTCACTGAATTTGAGGAACCGACTTAATTCTCAACTTTGTTTTTGCTGTGGAAACCTGGAATCCATCCATTATTTCTGAAGGTTTTAGAGTGCTTGCTTTAGTTTGCTAGGCTACTTAAAGTAGATACCATGAAATGGGTTGCTTTGAACAACAGGAATTTATTAGCTTACAAGCTTATAGTTTTTGAAGCCATGAGAATGTCCAGATCAAGGCATCATGCAAATCCTGGACTCCTCTGTCACATGGCAAGGCACATGGCGGCATCTGCTGGTCTTTCCTTTCTCTTCCAGGTTTCATTGCTTTCAGTTTCTGGCTTCTGGGTCTCCAGGAAGAGGATTAAGTCCCATCTTGAATGAGGTGGGTCACACCTTAACTGAAGCAGCCTCATGAAAAGGTCTTAATTACAATGGATCCACACCTACAGGAATGGATTAGATTTAAGAACATGCTTTTCTGGGCTACATACAGTTTCAATCCACCACGATGCTTAATGAATATTGTGAAAGTACTATATTTATTTTAAACAAATTTTCTTAAGATGAGAAGGAGGAGTGATTTCAAGGTTTCTATTTTACAGATTTAAAGAAGAGGCAGAAAAGTTAACATTTTGCCCAAAGTCACATCACCAATCACTGTCAGGACTGGAAACCAAATTAACATCCTTAACTCAGCCCACTGCTGACGCTGCAAACTAATATTTTAATAATCTTCAGCAAAATATACGAGCACTTAAAAGAGAAATCTGCCATTTACAACTTAAAATAAATGTTAAACAATGAGAAACACTTGTTCTGATTTTAGTCTTAACACTAAGAGGAAAGCAATTCTTTAATAATGAAATTCATGTGTGTACTTGTGTCCCAAGGAAGTCAATTAAGAAATCCTCACTCAGTTTCATTTACTCTAGTCGGACTAGGGGGGTAGAAAGGTGAGAGGTGGTGTTAAAATTCAGATCTTATCAGAAAGGTATTCCACATGTGAAATAAATAAATAAAATTCTACAAGTTCAACAAACATGTCTAATTACTTAGTCAAGAAATCCCTTGATTCTATATTACATTATACATCACAAATAGTGATGTTATAAGAAAAGTTCCTTTCCCTCTGGAATGCTCTTAGATAGAACATAGTTCATTCAATCAAGCAAAACAAAACACACTTCCTTATGTACACTAAAAATGAATATTATGAGCAGTAAACTCCCTAGAATGTCAATACTTCAAAATTGTTAAATCATTAATGTGATGACTTTGAGTATGAGGCCATGGAAATGATGTTCTCTGGGCACGGGAAAAGCAAAGACACATAGATTTTATTCCCCCTCTAAGTCCATTATATCTTGTTTATAAACCCTGAGTTATTGCTGGGTTTATTTATTCTGCCAGCTTCTGCCTCCTAGGCAAAGAGTTAGGTTACACAGAAAAGTAAGGTGCCTCCTTGAACCCTGGGATGTTGTGGAAGGACTGGTCTACCAGTAGAGTACAACTCACTGTGCTAACTGATGCAAGTGTTAATAGCTGCGGAATTGCTAGTGGCATTCTGATGAGAGGAATGGCTTGGTTGAAAGCGTTCAGCCCATGTAGTGACTCCCTTCGTGACCCGCACAGAGGTTATTGTGCTTCTGGCCCCTCAAAACCTGAGATGAATTTGGGTTGGACACCCAGTTTCACAGACTGTGAGTCCAGAGCCTGCTCCGGACTTTAGGCAAATCATCAGCCACTTTCTTCATGACTCCACTGATTCCTTCCTGAATTTCTACCTGTTCTTTCCCATATCCAACCCAAATGCAAAGATCTGCCCTCTTCCTGGTTTGCCTCCAGATAATAAGATTTCACATCAAACGTTTTGGATGTGATGTAAATTTTTCCAGACTGGAGAGGTTTTAGGAAGTAGTCCTATCAAGAACGATGCAAATTCCTGCCTTCTCCCAGGCTTTATAACTTCCTTTTCCCTCTGTCCTTTACCCTTTTCCCTTTCCCTCCTCACCAGCCTCTGCCCAGCAAAACATGCTCTCCCTTTTCTCATGCCAATAATTTCCACAAACTCTCAGAGCCTCTTACAGTCTTACCTTCCAGACCAAAGCATTTATCAAAGTTTTTGTCCATATGAATGCAATTCTCATCCAAAGAGAAATTCTGGAATTCTGCTAAAAGATTAAAATTTCTGTACCTCATTTCCAGAGGAAAGAAAAGACCCCATATATAGAAAAATAATTCAGCTAGTTTGTTCTATAGGGCAAAATATAGAAACCTTTCTCTATATAGAAATCTAAATGAGCAAGATTTTATTAGAAAGAATTGAAAAATTGTATGGAACAGAGCCTAGGGTTGAATATTAAAATGAGTGAAGAGGGGATAAAAAGGAAAGCTCAAACTTCAGATAGGTAAACCTAGTGAAGAATTGTTTAAAAATGGACAGTGCCCAGGCATTCCCAATGAACTGTTTGTTTATTTATTCCAATAAAATCGTATTTGTCTTAACCACAAATATTTTCCAGTTCAATCTGTATTCCATGGAAGACCAAAAGCAAAACTAATGTGGCTGAATGAAGATGAGTACGTTTAGGAAAAAAGAAAAAATAAATTTCATTTTTCCATTTCTTCGTTTGGGTGATTACGGATTAAACAATCAAAAGTTTTTTGATTGTTTTCTTTGAATACTCAAATTCATAGCCATCAACAGGAGACTTCAATTTTCGACAAATCACAAAGACCAAAATCAACCCCTTAGTGATTACAGAAACAACCTTCAAAACTGAACAAACTTCCAAGAACAATTTTACCTCCCAAAACCTCAGAGTGATTTTAGTTGTATGAGGGACAGTTGCATGGTTTTAGGTGGAACAAGATTTTGCTCTTGGAAGTTAAAAAGGCATGAGTATCATAATTTGACAAGGCATGTACTGTGCTGGTTTTGTATTGTATAACTTGCTTAAACTGGAAGTAAATTTCCTTTATGCTTCCATGTCAGAGTTGGCCAAGAGAGATATTTGTGCAAGATTGGGAAGGTGGACGTGAAGCAGCAGCTGTTATTCTCTGTAGCTTGGTTTTAGATGCACTGGGAGCCAGATGTTGAGGTGCCAGAGGGATCTAGCTTGTCCTTTTTCTCTTCTGTTGGCCTCTAGCTCCCCAAGCTCCCTATCAAATGCAGAGTCAACAGCCTTCCATAGACTTCTCCACCAGCTCCCATCTGTAGCCCCATTTTTGCAGCTGGATGGTCCTGGTTCCCCAGATTTCCCTGCAAATTCAGACTTTTCCTCTTGCATGACTTCTTTGGGAGAGATGATGAGTGGCTTTTTCTGATTCTCTGCCTTCACAGCTTGGATCTTAGGTCCCTATCTCCTCCTACCATTGGGTAAGATCTAATTCTTTAAGTTATTAGACCATCTGCTCTGTGAAGTTTGTCATAGTATCTGTTTTGTTTGCAGCTATAGCCCTAGTACCTGACATCTAGAAAACATTCTATAAATATTTGTTAAATTATCAAAGGACCTTATATATGTGCACAATAAATGATAGTTCTTTTTATCCTGTATCCAAAGTATCAAATATGAAGGTGTAGCCCTGGAAAGAGGGCATATAAGCAATATACTTTTGCTACTTGGCTTAAAATGTTTATCAGGGGAAACTAAAACCATGCCAATCCCTGCAAAGTCCAAAATTGCCACTTTAGCCATCAGAAACATTTTGGCTTGTACCTCATTGTTCACTAATTCTCTCATCATCTCTTTTCTATGCTTCTTCTGGACTTTTCTTTGATAGGCTGTGGTTAGCAATATTTTTTTTATTTTACTTATGTAAAGAACCATGGACTTTTAAAAATACCACAATTATATTATACATCTCTAAGTTTTTGATTCTTGTCTGAGAGAACTATTTTTTGTTTGTTTGTTTTGGCTGAGCATCTTTTCTGTTTTCTTTTTTCCCTCTTTAAAATCACACAGTTCAACCACCTATGGATTAGTATATAGCACTGTGGTATGGATGTGTGGTTATTGGAAAGTGATATGGATTTAAAAGAATCATGAAAGACATTTTGAATGTTTGAATGTTGTTGTTTTTTCACGTGTATGATTTTCTGGGAATAGGTTTCCAAATATCTTCAAGGCTTTTCATACTCTAACAAGTACTTCATCTAATATATGCCATTTCAGTGGATCATAATAAAATATTATCATATATATTCTGCTGCTTAATTCTTTCCCCTGTCTCATCATAAAACTCCTATTTGTAACCTGTGTTATAGTCTTCCACACTAATGATAATCTTTTGCCTATTTCCCCCTGCACTTTGGTTTAATTCATTTTAGCATTTTTCACTTTCCTCATTTTCAGTCATTCTTATTTTGCAATCTTTCTCTGTTCATCTGCATCATTTTAGCATTTCACATTGGCCTCATGGTCTACTTGCTCTCCTCTTTAATGTCCCATGAGCATATCTTCCATGGTTTCATAGTGTTCTAACATGCCGTTCACTCCTTTTTGCACTTCTTAAATTTAAAAATATAATGCATAAACAAGTTAGAAAAATAGAAAATTCTTCAATTAAGTATATTAATACTCAGCAATGCCTCTACTTCCTTTCATTTATTTAAATTTCATTAAAATTGACATAGGTGTTCATTCGAAAAGTCGAAAAATTATGTCATATAATGCAAAACAGCACCCTGTTCCAATCTTCCACACCACTGGGGCAACAACTTTCATCACTTTTAACTGTTTCTTCTACTATTCACCTTCACATTTTCCTAACATGCTCTAATATCATTTCTTAATTGTTCAGTTTAGTTCTTATCCATTGCCTTCCTACTCTAGAAGATAAGGAGCTAGCTATCTTATAACCTGGCACGTGTTCCCTTCTCCCATCTCCTCAACCATACTTTTAATTATACGAAATTTTCAGTGTGTATTTTGACAATGTATTATTGACTGCTGAGCTTAGCGTTTATTAGGATTACCTCTCCTTTATTGTCTTGATTTTTGTTTACTTGGTTTTCTAAGTATTTACCACTAATCCATTCTACCAAATTCTGACAGAAGTCTACACCACTTTCCATATGTTCAAATGAAGCTATTCACTCTTTCTTTCTTTTTTTCCCAGAGGCTAGGGCTGCCTTATGACTTCTGCGAGCCCTGGGCACGTTTGCCTTCATGGGCACCTTCCTTCATAAACAAATACAAAAATTACATTTTACAACTGCATTAGTATAAAGATGAATATAATCCAGACCGGATTCATGATTATGCAGTCATTGTTATAGTATTCATTTTTCCCTTCCAATTTTAACAGAAATTAAAAGGAAAGTATTTTTTTGGTCGGTCCCTAGAAGTATCACGGGCACCAGTTGCAGCTCCTACCATGCTAGGTAAGAAATTAGCCCTGCAGATGGCTTCCACTGCTTCTAAATTAAGTCTCCAGTCTGGAATGCTTATTCACTAGACCTTGAGATCTCCATTTACCTTCATCCTGAAAATTCCATTTGTTCCTCTCATTATCGAATCCCCTATTTACAGGATCTCATGTTGACTTCTATCTTGTATTATTCCCTCATTTTGTTGGGTGGCATCTCTCAGGAGGTCCCTGGTACCTGGTAACTTAGAGGTAATTTGAGGCCTTGCATGTCTGGATATAGAATTATAGTTTGGAAATAATTTACCTTCTGAATGTCGTTTAACTACATAAATAATACGTGTTCACCATAAATACGTCAAAACATATAAATGTAAAAGTAAATGTAAATATAAATAAATATAAAATATAAATATAAGTAAGAAAGTAAAGCTAACCAGAAAGCTGCACCTTAAATGAGCTACCAATATTCCGGGAGCCCATTGGGAAAATGGCGCTGAAGGCCTTCAAGGTTTTGTATGCAGACTTTCGCTCATACCCTTGTTTTCAGGATACCCTCACAGCCTACAAGGCTGGTTGATACCCTAAAGTCCAGAGCTTTGCCGAAATAGCATCTCCAGAGAGTAAACCTCCACCTTCTGCAGTGGAGAGGGATATGGACCTCTAAACATTTGTATTCAAACGTCCAGTTAGTCATCTTAAGTTTTCACCTGACCTGTTCCAACACAGGGTGCCCAATTTCTCCAATTCAGAGCTTTGGATGGATCTGCAGGACAAATGAGTTTGCTTATCCTTTGGCCACTGCTGCCTTAGGTCTGGGCTTTGTCTTTCTTGCTAAAATGTTAATACTCACTTATCTGCATTCTTACAAGGTTATTGCTCTTATCTCCTTGCCACTTCTCTTTGTCCTTGTGGTTTGGTCTTTACTATCATTTCAGTAGCGTTATGGTAGAGAACAGAGCTCAATGGCCATGTTCATTTTTTTGGTGATTACTGGGAAGTAGCTTATAAAATTCTTATATGCATTTTTACATTTTTTAAGTTTAATCTAATATTCTAGAACCCTCAGAGAAAAGTAATGGCCATGTGTGTGTTTTGAAGATAAGGGCATTAGTGCTAGACTCAGCGCTTAGTTAAACTTTAATTTTTATGTTATTATTATATTTATTTAACCACAGATTTAATCTTCCTTACTCCTTCCCCTTCATTTTATGAATATGTTCAGTTTGAAAATCTATTCTTTCTTTCCTACACTGACATTAAATCTATATCAAAGCAAGTTATTTTCTAGGCATGAATAGAACCTGCCTTGCCTGCAATATAAAGCTATTTTTTCAAAAAATTATTTTTTCCAAAATTCTTCTTTTCTGGTTTATTATTTATGTTAGATAAGTTGTAGGTTTACAGAGAAATCATACAGAAAATACGAAGTTCCCATATACTCCCTTCACACACTCAGTTTTCATTATTGTTAACTTTGCATTAGTGTTACAATTGATGAAACAATAGTATTATAATTTCACCATTAACTATAGTCCATATTTTCTTTAGGGTCACTGTGTTTTACAGTGCTATGGTTTTTTGTTTTTTTTTTCTTTACTATTTGACTCTAGTAACATCTATACAACTACTATGTCCCCTTTTAACCACATTCAAACAAATAATTAATGGGGCTAATGACATTCACAGTGTTGTAGAACCTTCACCTCCATCCATTACGATGCTTTTCCATCACTGGAAACAGAAACTCTTTCTTATTTCTCTTATCAAGACCCTTGTTTTGACTCCAGGCTGGATTGAAATAGCAAACACAGGTTACCTCAGATAAAATACGAAACCAGTCATATTTATTGAAAGCCTGTTCTTGCTGGAGCTCATTGAAAAACAAGCCAATGAAAAGAACTTGTAAGACTTTTTGCAAGTCTTTAAAAAGCCAAGAAAAAGAACTATCAAGACTTGTTGCAATTTAGTGAAATGGATCAATAAAAATAATTTACTTGGCATAGATGTGGATAAAAACTCTAATTACAAAATGAATTAGCAGGGGTTAGAACCAGTGAAGGGCATCATATGGTTGCTTCCATTCCCAGCATACACTTGCAGTCTCATGGCCAAAATTTGCACTTGTACTAAGACTGCAGATTTGGCCCTGCTTCTACCTCTGCTTCCAGGATGAGCTCAATGATAAGGATGTATAATGCTTCTGGGCAGGGAGCTAGACTCAGTTCATGTCCTTTCTAGTTCTTAAATTATGGTTCCAGAGAACATCCAGTAAAGGTGAGTCTCCCTGGCCTCCTCTTTACTTTCCATGCCGTTTATCAATGCTCTTATTCAGGAGTGTTGACAGTATCTGAAAGAGTTTCAGCATCTCTTTTCACACCTCCACTTGACCCTGTGGCTGCTATTTCCCTGGATCAAGGAGCCTCTCTGTGTCACCTTTAAGTGTGGGAAAGCATTCTGCTTTTGCAACCAGGTACTGCAGTTAGTGAGTTATCCTGGGCAAGGTACTAGGCTAGGTAGAGCAGGAAAACAGAGCTTTACAACACATCATGTCTACCCTTGAGAGTATTTGGGGAGAGAGAACATACATTGAAAAAAGAAAAAGAGAGAGAGAGGAAAAAGGAAAACACTGGAAGATAGAGTAAAAGAAAATCTGGGCTGGTCTTCAGTCTCAGTTCCTGGGAAAGCAATCTCTGAATCTTTGGAATTTCCTGGGACAGGAGTGTCTTTTGATCTTCATGGTGGGCCCAGGACTCTCTGATAGTTAAAGGGTGAGACCAGTCACATCTGCAGCTTTAGGGTAAGGGACTGAAGACCAAACTGGTGATTAGGGATTTGGGGCTGACCATATCAGCCCACCTCCCCAACTTCTATTAATCATGCCTACATCATGAGACCCCATATAAACTCGGGACATTGGAAGCCCTGATGAGCTTCCATGATTGAAAAATGCATCTCTGCCAGGAGGGTGATGTGTTCTGACTCCACGTGGAAAGGATGCGTATTCTTGTGTTTGAGACCCTCCCTGACCTCACCTGATACATCTCTTCTTTCAGCTTCTTATTTGTACCCTTTTACTGTAATAAAACTATAATCTTAAATATAGCACTTTCAGTGATTCTAGGAGTCATGAAGTATCAAATCTGGGGTGGTGGAAATCTCTAAATTTGTGACAAATGGGGCAGAAGTGTGGGTGGCTGGGTCCCCGAACTTGCAACTGGTACCTGAAGGGCAATCTTGTAGAGGATTGCCCTTAACCTGTAGAATCTGAGTTTGGTAGTTAGCAGTTGCTGATTGAACTTTGATAGCTTATACAGAAGGACAGGGTCACTTAATGGCTAAGAGTTTTTGCTATGAAAGCAAAAATAATTATAGTCAAATCTCAGCTCCCCTTGGGGGACTCTGGAGACCCCATTCCCACTGGAGATGCCAAGACCTAGAAAAGATTTGAGCCAGTCGTATGTGCACTGGGACCAAGAAACAAAGCCTCTTCCTCCTCTCTAGTACCTTCTACTGACAAAGCTTAATATGCCAGCTAACAAAGGGAATATTTAAAGGTCTCAGATCCATTTTCACAGAGTAAGCAATGAAGGATGGAGTTGGAGCTGAGAAGCAATAAATTTATAACTGGCACAATGTGTTTTTAAAATCCTCATATTTTGCTATTTTCAATAGCATCAATAACCTTAATGTCATTTGGTGCTCAGAAATACACTTGTTACTTCTATTATTTTGTTATAGAGAATATTTATAACATTTGTTTAAGGAGTTTTTCATTTCTATATGATTTGGCAAGAATTGCAATTTTCCCATTTTTCCATAGTCTTGAAGCTTCTTACACTTTTCTCTTGCTTTTTAAAAAATATGTTTTTATTAGAAAAGTTGTGAACTTAAAAAACAATCCTGTACATGTGTGGAATTTCCATACAACATCCCTCCACCAACACAATACATTATTGTGGAACATTTGTTACAGGTTATGAGATAATATCATCAGACTCTTACCACTAACTATGGTCTATAGCTTGCATTTGGTATATTTTTTCCATACCCCCTATTATTAATGCAGTACAGCTTTGGAATTGATGCAAGAATATTACAGTATTGTTGTTAACTACTGTCCATAGGTTACATTAATTGTGTTTTGCTTTTGATTCAGCCCTGAATCACATGGTCTGCATTTGCTTTTAGGTTATTGAGTGACTGCTTTATAAAACAGTAGATACTGGTACTCTATATCTAGGAGTTTAACTCAAGTTTTCATAGATATACCTTAAGTGGGCTAGAACAGTTGTTTTGAGTGCTTTTTATTAAATGGATAGGATATTTATTTCACTAAGCTTTATATCTATCTTGAGAAGGCACACAGAATTATATCCGTTTATCAATAGAGTGAATTATTTAAACATAAATCTAAACATTTCATTTAAAGGGGAGGATAGTGTATCTCGTCTAATATCAGAATTAAACACGTTACTTCACTTGGGCATTATAGTATCTCGAAGCTTTCTATTTAATTATGTAAACACCCCCAAAACATATTTTTCGTCTTCTGAAAAGAGATTTTAAATTCACCTGCAAAAAATAAAATAAAAAAACAAAATTTTTTTCTAAAACTAAATTTAAACAGGATAAATATTTGAATGATGTAGCAATTGTCATCAATTCTATATTTTTAAAAAGAGGATTCAGAAAGGCTGCTCCCAGTTTGTTCTAGAAGACCCTCTGTAAAAACAGAAGGCTTTACATAAATCAGAACCATCAAAGGTATATTTTTTAGAGGGTCTAGGGGGTGATCAATGAAGTAAACATAGTAAGCCATGGTCTCTCTTGAGGAAGATAATTATTCTAACTAACTAACTCCAAAAACTTTTATTTTCTTTAATAGTTTCAGAATCAGGAAGATCTTAAAACATGCCATTATTGATGGCATATTTTATTGGGCAAAAGAATAACTGTCTACAGAATAGTTTGTCCTCATACATTCCACAGTTGACTTTTTTTGCATTTTCTGAACAACATCTATATAACAAGCAGCCACAGCGAAACTTGAAGCCTATGATACAAACCAAGGGTCTAGCTTTGTAAAACAGGAAACACACAAAAAGATTGAAAAGTA
>JAQZBX010054149.1:0-12641 GCA_029593785.1 Cabassous unicinctus | reverse complement strand
GTCTTCAGAGAGCTATCTGTCCCTTTCCCCCAAGCATTTTTAGACTTCTACAGCTTCCTAGAGTCCTGCTGATTATATGCCTGTCCATGATCTCTATGTAATCTAAATGATTTCTTTCCCTGGGCAACTGGGCTTGACAGCCAATCTGAGCAGATCCCCCTCTACTCTCCCCATCAGGTTGGGGTCCCTTTTGACATTCAAAGGTGGCTCAGCTGGCCAAGCTCACCACAAAAACCCACTCTCCACCCTCTGCCAGAACCCTCTTCCTCCCAGTGAATGCTCCCTCCCAGTCTGTTGGCAACAGGCAGCCAGGGAGACTAAGGCTACTTGCCCTGAGGGTGGGGTATATGTTCCATTTCCAGATACAGGGGTGAGCAACTCACCATTTTCCTTTGGCTTCTTTATCTCTCTAGTACCCTCCTAGATGGCTCAAAGCACGTTCTTGTTCTATATATATCCAAATCAACTCCTCCAGAGAGGTTCCTGCCTTCTCCCTGCTTTTTGAGGGTTCAGACCCTGCCTACTTACTTTGTTGCCATTTTCCTGAAAGTCTCTCTAGTATAATTTTATTTATATATTACATACACCATGATATGCTTTCATCATTTCTATTCATTTGCAAAGATTTACAACCTTTTTACCAAGTGTGCACAGATTAATCCTCAACTTTCCACTCTCTGCTCTCCTTCTATTTTCTGGTGACCTATATTGAAAATATTAACTCCATGAGTTTATACAATATATTTAGTTCATAATAGTGTATTTATACTGTATATGTCCTTTTGTGCCTGGCTTGCGTCACTCAACATGATGTCCTCCAGGTTCATCCATGTTGTCATAAGCTCCATGACTTCATTTATTCTTACCACTGCATAATATTCCATCATGAGTATACACCACAATTTGTTTATCCATTCATCAGGTAATGGACACATGGGTTGTTTCTAACTTTTCGCAGTCATGAGTAATGACACTATGAACATTGGTGTTCAGATGTCTGTCTGTGTCTCTGTTCTCAGTTATTCTGGGTATATACCTAATAATGGTGTTGCCAGGTTACATGATAAGCCTATATTCAACTTCATTGGAACTGCCAAACAGTCATCCACAGTAGCTCTACCATTCTACATTCCAACCTAAAGTGAATAAGTGTTCCTATCTTTCTACATCCTTTCCAACATTTACACTTTTCTGACTTTTTAATATTGGTCAGTGTGAAATAATAACTCATTCGAGTAATGATTTGTATTTCCCTAATCTCTAGTGAAGTTGAACATTTTTTCTTTTTTTTCATGATTTGTATTTTTTTGGGCAAATGTCTTTTCAAGTATTTTGCCCATTTTTTAATCAGGGAGTTTGTCCTTTTGTTGTTGAGTAGTGTGATCTCATTGTATGTCATGGATATTAAACCCCTATTGTACATGTGATTGCCAAATATTTTCTCCCAATGAGTTACCTGTATTTTCACCCTTTTGATACAGTCCTTTGAGGGACAAAAGTGTTTGATTTTGAGGAGGTCCCATTTATCCATTTTTTCTCTTGTTTGTGCTTTTGGTGTAAGGTTTAAGAAACTATCACCTACCACAAGATCTTGTAGATGTTTTCCTAAATTTACTTCTAGGAGTTTTATGGTTTTTGCTTTTATATATAGGTCCTTGATCCATTTTGAGTCAATTTTTGTATAAGGTGTGAGATATCCAGTTTTCCAGCACCATTTGTTGAATAGATTGTTCTGGCTCAGAAGGGAAGTCTTGACTGCCTTGTCAAAAATCAGTTAACTGAAGATGTGAGGGTCTATTTCTGAGTTCTTGACTCGGTTCCATTGGTCAATGTGTTTGTCTTTATGCCAATACCATGCTGCTTTTACCCATGTAGCTAGAGTAATATACTTTAAGGTCCAGAGGTGAGAGTCCTCCAACTACTTTCTAATTTTTAAAGATCTTGTTGGCTATTCAGGGCACATTACCCTTGCAAATATATTTGATAATTGGTTACTCCACTTCTGCAAAAAAAGGCTGTTGCAATTTTTATGGGGATTGTGTTGAATCTGCAAATTACTTTAGGTAGAATTGACATCTTAAGGATATTTAGTCTTACAATCCAATAACATGGAATGTCCTTCCATTTATTAAGTCTTCTTCAGTTTCTCTTAGCAATGTTTTGTAGTTTTCTGAATACAGGTCTTTTATGTCCTTGGTTGAGTTTATTCCTAAATATTTGATTGCTTTAGTTGTTAATATAAATGGAATTTTTTTCTGATATCCCCTCAGATTGCACATCAGTCATGTATAGAAACCTTAATAATTTTTGCTTATTGATCTTGTATCCTGCCACTTTGCTGAACTTGTCTATTAGTTCTAGTAGCTTTGCTGTGGATTTTTCAGAAGATTCTATATATAGGATCCTATCATCAGTCAATAGTGAAAGTTTTACTTTTTCCTTTCCTGTTTGTGTGTCTTTTATTTCTTAATCTAATCTAATTGCTCTAGCTATAATCTCTAGCACAATATTGACTAATAATTGCAGTGGACATCCTTGTGTTGTTCCTGATCTCAGCAGGAAAACTTTCAGGCTTTCAACACTGAGAACAATGCTAGCTGTAAATTTTTCACATATTCACTTTACCATATTGAGAAACTTTCCTTCTATCCCTATATTTTGGAGTGTTTTTATCAAGAAAAGTTGTTGTATTTTGTCAAATGCCTGTTCTGCATCAATCGCGAAGATCATGTGATTTTTCTTCTTCAATTTACCAGTGTGGTTTATTACACTAATTGATTTTCTCATGTTGAATGAACCTTTCATAACTGGCTTAAAACCCACTATTTGATGGTGTATATTTCTTTTAATGTCGTTTTGGATTCTTTTACCAAGTATTATGTTGAGAATTTTTGCATCTACATTCATTAGAGGTATTGGTTTGTAATTTTCCTTCTTAGTAGAATCTTTCTCTGTTGTTATCATGGTGATGTTGGCTTCAGAGAATGAGTTTGTTAGGTCCTTTCCTGTTCAAGTTCTTGCAGTAACTTGAGCAAGATTGGTATTAGATAGTCTTTGTTTTAATCTTTATTTGTTTTTTATTTATTCATTTTTTATTGTGGGTAAAAATGAAAAATTTCACAATACAAACCAATATTTGTAAAATGATATATAAATATATATGCATATATGTGCATTTGCTTACATAAATGTTATATATATATATATATATATATATATAATTTTTTTAAAGGTGCTTAGATTACCTTTTAATGCTTGGTAAAATTGACCCATGAAGCCATCCAATCCCAGATTTTTAATCTTTAGGAGGTTTTTGATCACTCTTTCAATCTCTTCACTTCTGATTGGTTTGTTGAGGTCTTCTATTTCTTCCACGGTCAGTTTAGGTGTTTTGTGTGTTTTTAGGAATTTGTCCACCTGCTCCACATTGTCTAGTTTTTGGCATAGCATTGTTCATAGTATCCTCTTATGATCTCTCTTAATTCTGTGGGGTCAGTGGTAATGTCCCCCCTTCATTTCTGATTTTATTTATTTGCATCTTCTTTCTTAATTTCTTTGTCAATGTAGTCAAGTGTTGGTAGGTTTTGTTGATCTTCCGAAAGAACCAAATTTTGGTTTTGTTCATTCTCTCTATTGTTTTTTGTTCTCGATTTCATTTATTTCTGCTCTGATCTTTATCTCTTTCCTTCTACTGGGTTTGAGATTAGTTTGCTGTTATTTTTCTAGTTAGATTGAAGTTTTTCTAGTTAAAATTGAAGTTAGATTTTCCATTTTAGGTGTTTCTTTTTTTTTTAATATATGCACATTGAGGGTTATAAGTTTTACTCTCAGCTCTGCCTTTGGAGTGTCACATAGATTTTGATATGTTATGTTCTCATTTCCATTCATCTCCAGATATTCACCTAATTTTCTTGCAATTTCTTCTTTGACCCACTGATTATTAAAGAGCATTTTCTTTAATATCCATATATTTATGAATTTTCTGTTTTTCCATCCATTATTGATTTCCAGCTTCATTAGTTGTGATCAGAGAAAGTCTTTTGTATCATTTCAATCTTTTAAAATTTATTGAGACTTGTCTTGTGAACCAACATATGGTCTATCTTGGAGAAGGATCCATGAGTACTTGAAAAGAATGTATATCATGCTGCATTGGAGTGCAATGCCCTATACATGTCTGTTATCTAGTTCATTTATCATATTATTTAGGTTCTCTGTTTCTTAATTTTGTCCTGATCTTCTCTCCAATACTGAAAGGGGTGTATTGAAGCCTCCAACTATTATTGTAGAGACATATATTTCTCCCTTCAGTTTTGTCAGTGTGGGCCTCATGTATCTTGGGGCACTCAGGTTAGGTGTGTATATATTTACTACAGTTATTTCTTCACAGTGACTTGCCCCTTTTATTAATATATAATAACCTTTTAATCTCTTATAACAGTTTTGCATTAAAATCTATTTTGTCCCATATTAGTATGGTACTCCAGGTCTTTTTTGGTTACTACTTGAATGGAATATCTTTTTCCAACCTTTCACTTTTAAGGTGGTTTTGTCCTTATATCTGAGGTGGTTCTCTTGTAGACAATATAAAGTTGGCTCATATGTTTCTATCCATTCTATCAGTCTATGTCTTTTGATTGGAGAGTTCAAGCTATTAACATTCAATGTTATTACTATAAAAGCATTAGTAACTTTATCCATTTTGTCCTTTGGCTCTCCATTTTCATATCACTCTACTGTCATTCTTCTTTTCCTTTAGTTCACCCTTCCTAATAATCTTCATTTCTACACACTTCTCCAGATCTCTTGCCCTTGTTTTTCCTTTCAGCCTGCAGCACTCCCTTTAGAATCACTGGTAATTCTGGTCTTTTGGTAACATATTGTATCAAATTTTGATTGTATGAAAAAACTTTGAACTGACCCTAATATTTGAAGGACAGTTTTGTTGGATAGAGAGTTCTTGGGTGGCGGTTTTTCTCTTTCAGTAACTTAAATACATTATACCACTTTCTTCATGCCTCCATGGTTTCTGATGACAAGTTGACACTTAACCTATCAAGTTTCCCTTTTATGTGATGCTTTGCTTTTCTCTTGCTGCTTAATCATTGGTTTTGTCTGAAAAATAGGTGTCTTGGGGTAAGCCTGTTCAGATTTGTTCTGTTTTGGATGTATTGTCCTTCTTGGGTATTGATATTTATGTATTTCATAAGTGTTGGGAAGTTTTTGGTCATTATTTCCTCAAATATTCTTTCTGCCCCTTTTTTGTTCTTTTCTCCTTCTGGGATAGCAATAATGGAAACATTTGTGTGTTTCACATTTTCATTCAATTCCCTGAAACTCTGTTTCATTTTTTCCATTCTCTTCTTTTTCTGTTCTCCTGTCTTTTCCAGTTCAGATTTTCTGTCTTTGAAGTCATTAATTTTGCCTTTGAGCAATTCACATCTACTGATATATGCCTGTAATGTATTTTAATCTCACTCATTGAGTCTTTCATTCCCATTAGGTCTGTTAATTTTCTTTGCAGACATTCAAATTGTTCTTTACATTTAGCCAGAGTTTTCTTAATATCTTTTATCTCTTTAGTCACATTTTCTTTTTAATGCTTTGATTTGATATAGGAGAGCTGTGTGATTATCACTGATTAATTGTCTTAAATTCTTTATCTCTTCAGGATATGTGCTTTCTTCCTTTGTCTAGTCCATCTCTTATGTTTCTTAGTAAGGCTTGCAATTTTTTGCTGATCTCTAGGCAGCTGAATATGTTTGTGAATTTACTCTGATGGCCAACTTCTGTCTCTTTCCTATTGTTTTTTTCAGAGCTCTTTTTTGCTATTTTGTCAACTTTTACTTAGTCTTTAAAATTGCCCACTTAAGTTATCAAAATGGATCCAGGAACTCAATAATGGAGCACAGATTTTCTCCCAGTAGTTCAGGTTGAGTCCTAAAAACAGTTTTTCTCCATGCAATTTCCAGACTTGCCAGCAGAGGGCACTTGTCAGTGCACCTTTCTTTGGGGTGTTTCTATCTCTGCTTTCCTATGTTTCTGGTATAGCCCAAGCTGAGATTCAAAACAGGTTCTGCTGGCAGAATTCACTGAGGAGAGATGCCCCCACTCTCCCTCAATTTTCCCTTTTAAGCTGTCAGGGAGGAAGACATCTGTTTCCCCCTTAGTTATTTGCAGTGATCCAGGGGTTTTATCCAAGCTTAATATCTTGGGTGTGGTGTAGGAGAGCACTTCCCAGCCACTGTGGTGTTTGGTAACACAAATTTGCTGTTTCAGGTTCATTGTCTTTCTGTCCCTCACTCTCCTGGGCATTGTGTAGCACTGTCCTGGTCTGTTGACACCCAAAGCTGGTCCCTCAGGCAGCCTTTAGTCCTTTCTCCATTGTTTTTGTGAGAGCTGAGCCCTGCCTGCCTACTCTGATGCCATCTTCCTGAACTCTCCCAATAAAGTTTTAAAAAACCAAATCAATTTCACCTCAATGCACTATTTTTAAGGATTGGTTGATGAGAAACTGTGGAACACTGTGTTTCATAACTAATTATTGGTGTGAAAATAAGCAAGTCACCTCTATTTTCTCTACTTGCTGCTTTTCTGTCACTTGCAAAAGCCAATAAATATCCTTCCCTTGAATCCCTTTTAGTGTGTAGAAACAAGTAGATGCCTTTATATTGTGGGATGCATAGAGGCACTTAGATGCAAGACTTAGGGCTTTGATCTTTTTAACCCAACTGAGTACACCTAAACATGTTCCTATCCTATCATGTACACAAGTTTCCCATATGGGTCCCAGTAAATCCATGTAGTCAAAACAAAGAAATAAAGACCAGCATGAAAAGATCTCACATTCCTTATTTTAGATATTTTAAGGCTGAGTTTTGACATCTCCTTCCTAAACACTGATGATATCTGTGCCTGCATTAGACCCATTGCCACTGGCTTACTTCCACTTTGAAATTTATCAACTATGTCCTTGCCAGTATTCCTTGATTTCTACCAGGTTCTTGACACTCCTGTCTGAGTGATTTCTCTGCTTTCTGATAATATCAGCTAGTGCCATTTCCATGGTCTTGTGCCCATAATTCATCAGTGCTTTCTTGTGGCACACAGGATATATTTATAAATCTTTGGGCCTGGCATGTAAAGCCTAGCCAGTATGACCTACCTCATCTTCCATCAATTCACCCATTTACTTTGACCTCCAGTGAACCTGAGCAATTTGTACTGCCTCCAGAATTCCATGTTCTCTCTCCATCTGTACCTTTGCAGAGGCAGTACCTGTTGCCTGGAAAATCTTTCTCCACTGCACTCCCTGTTCTCTATTTTCTCCCTAGACATAATCTGCCTCACCAACTCTTCTTCAAGTCCTAATTCAAGGATTTTGCCCCCAATGCATATTCCCCTCTCTCCTGGTTAGGAATGGGCAATTCTTAGTATCCCACAGGACTCAAGCTCATTCAGATAAGGTAATGTGTGCTCTGTACTGTTGCCCAGTGTTTTGGATACAGATGGCAAAGAATCTTCCATGAAAGAACTCTTTGATGGGCATGATTAGCAGAATTGTGCATATTAGTGCACTATATTGTCCTTTATATAATAAGCCTGGAAGGAAAAGGAGCTTTTCTGGGACACTATTCTGGGGTCTGAGAGTCTCATGTGAGACCCAGAATACTCTGGAATAATCAAAGTATTATTACAGAGTATTTAACAATATTGCTATTTTAGTTTTTGTGCATATGAGGAAAGTGAGGCTCAAATAGGTTGAGTGATATGCTCAAAGTCATTGGGCTAATAATCAATAGAATCAGAATTGGAAATTAAGTCATCTGACCTTGAGCCCATGGCTGGGGTTCTATTCCCCAAGCCAATAAGGGAATAAAACCAAAACAGAGACTATTCATTGTGGACAGAGTTTATAGGTTGGATTTGCTCATGTCTGGTTTTTTGACCCTGGACAATCTGGGGATCTCAGAAATCTCTTCTAGAAAATGAGAAGAATAATCTTTATTTTTAAAAAATTATTCTATTAGAAATAACAAATGTAAAATGTTTATTAAGTATCTGGGTCATAAACAGTCAAAAATAATCTTTTATGATATTGTATCATACTGTAGAAAACCCTTAATCCAGTGAAAATATCAATCAAACCAAGTCTTTGAGTTAGTTACTTGTTTTTAATTTTTCATTGTTTTGTTGGAGTCATGTAGACAAAGCTTTGCATTACATTTAATTTAAGTAATTAAACAAAACAAACTTTTAATTATGTTATATTTATCTATATTAACAACCTTGGGAACAGAGGTGGCTCATAGGGAATGGAGGTGGCTCAAGTGTTTAGGTGCCTCACTCTCCTATCAGAGCTCCTGGGCTTGGTTGTCAGTGCCTCCTAAAGGAAGATGAACAGACACAGAAAGTCAAATAATGGGGAAGTGGGCAGAAATAAATAAAAAAAATAAAAACCATATATGACCATTTAAGATGTTTCTTATAAAGTGATAAGACATATCTTAGCATATTAACCACTTAATATCATATCTGAAAATTAAAGAAAACATTGAGTTCCAACAGTTATGATGTTCATATTTAATCCAATTGTCCTAATCCATTTAGAAAACTTTTATCAGTACATATAAAGTAATCCTAGCCCATAACATAGGGCCTCTGTGGTAGGGCAGAATTCAAAGATGGTCTCAAGAATCCCAGCCCTGGTGTACACACAACTTCTCCAAGTTTTTCAAACACTTATCTAGATTCTGCTGTGAAGGAATTTTGCAGATATATTTAGGGTCCCAATTCAGCTGACCTTAAGACTCGAAGATTTTCTGAATAGGCCTGACCTAATCACATGAGCTCTATGAATCTAGGCCAAGAGGTCAGAGATAGAGAAGTCCAAGATTTCAAAGAAAAATCTTAGACTCAAAGGAAATTTGATCCAAGGGAGGTTCTTAATTACTGTCTGTAGCATTTTGGCAATTTGATGAAGTTATGAATTCCAAAATTAGATATTGGATTATGCTTGTAAACTGGTCTGTTAATCTGGGCATGATTAAGTTATGACTAGGGTGTTGACTGGGCCATGTCAGTAGGGCATTGAGCCCCACCCCTTGGTGGGTGGGATTTCAAAGACAACAGACATGGCAAAGGACCATGTTGGAGCTGTTTTGAGTTGGAGTTGTGATGCAGAGTCTTGAGCTGTAGCCCCGGGAAGTAGAGTACAGAGGAGCTTCATTGTGAGGAAAGTGAGAAGGCCCTGCAAAGAGAAGAAAGCCATTTGCCTGATAGTCTACAGCTGGCCTTGTGGCACAAAGCAAGTCTGAGCCCAGAGAGAGGCAAGCCTCAGGAAGAGAGGAACCCAAGAAGCCTGAACCCTGGCAAACGTCAGCAGTTGTCTTGTTTCGACACATGGCAATGGACTTTAGTGAGGGAAGAAATTTATGCTTTATCGCCTGGTAACTATAGACTTCTACCCAAATAAATACCTTTTATAAAAACCAATGAATTTCTGGTATTTTGCATCAGCACCCCTTTAGCTGACTAATACACTGTCTTTGAAGATTGAGGGGACTATGTGGTAGGACCTGAGGGTGGCATTACATGCAGAGTATGATTCCTAGCTGACAGCCAACAAGAAAATGGAACCTCATTCCTATAACCACAAGGAGCTGAATTCTGCCAACAATCTAAGAGAATGTAGAAGAGGATGGCAATCTCTAGACAAGAATACAGCCTGGGTGACACTATGATGTGTCTTATGAAAAACCGAACAGTTGACTCAGCCATGCCATGATGAAATATAAACTAATTAATGGGTGTTTTGTTCATTTTTAGGCTGCATAGAAAACAAATAAAACATCCCTGTTAAGTATTACAAGGCCTTTCTTCTACATTGGTTCACATGGTCCCTCCTCTCACGTTTCCAAGTGATATGAGCTCTTCCTTTCTCTGCTGAACTTACAATACTTTGAAAGACTATTATAACATATTTGTATATATCGTAAAGCCTTAAGTTTAATAAGTTAAGTAATTTGTTGACAAGTCCATTTTAAAATTGCTTATGGTATGCCCATTCTATGCCCTGGAAATGCAGGGGTGAATAGAACAGACAAATCTTGCTCCCATGAAGCTTACTTCTTAAAAATAAGCAAGACAATGAGACAGGTAAATAAGAAAAATAGACAGTATGTTAAAGAGTGATAAGCTAGAGTGTTTTAGTTTCCTGGGTTGCTCAAGCAAATACCAATACAATGGTTCTGCTTAAACAATGGGAATTTATTTATTTGCTCTGTTTTTTTTTTAATACTTTATGTCACCTGATATTTTATATGAAGTACACTACAGTATCTATGTTATAGTCTTGTCACAGTTGCTTATTCTGAAATCTAATTGAGCCTCTAGACACAACATGTAGTTCACAGGAAATGCAGAGTATAGAGAAAGAAGATAAACCCACCATGAGAAACAATAGGACATATGGAAATGTGCAACATTATACAGGTCAACTCTTCTGAGTCTTTAAACAGTCTATGTCACTAAAAATGTGAAGGGTAGGTTCTTGACCAAGAAAGACTTAATGAGCCATAATCATATAGAATATACAAGCTTAGTTTGCTTTCTGGAAGACATACTTTTAAAAATTGGCAAAATTTACAAATGGATATTATAGGATACTGTGGGGTTAGGTGACAAGAGTTTAGTGTAGGTAGAAGATTATCTTTAATCCTAGAAGTTGTATGCTGAATTTTTAGATGTTAAGTGTCATGCTAATTAAAACATTCATTCAAAAAAAAGACACCAAAAATATCATATGCAATATACATATATACATATTATACATACATAATACGTATATGTAATGTGTGTATGTGAGTGGCTTGTATGTTATTTGTTAGAGAATTTATCATGAAAAAATGTCTTTAAGCCACTCTCTGATCTTTCAATAGCTGATTTTTTTGCAGCATTAATAATCTTCAGGGAGAAGAGCTCTGAATACAAAAATTCTCATTTAGTATATATTAGTTCATTTTGTCTAGAATGAATTCTCTGAAGTTAAATAATGGATGAGTGAAGTTGGGAAGTTTTTAAAAAATATCATTCTCAGGATCTTCCTTCCATATGAATTCAATTATAGTAGTATTAATGATGATCATAAAAATGATAATAGTTGATATTTAGTAAACAAATATTACCTGCCGGATGCCCTTCCAAGAGTTTGTATTTTATGGTAACTGATTTAATCCTCACCATAATATCATTAGATGATAAAATAGTGAGAATGAAAGGTAAAGGATGTGCCACAGCTAAAGTTTTACTACCTTTTCATTAAAAATTTCTCATCATTGTGAAATCTTTGATGTCAATTAAGTTGACAGCATTGACTAAAGGCATTCCTGCATTCCTTACAATTGCATGTTTTTACTGATATTCATTTATATCAGTATGAATTTTATGATGTTGAGTAAGTCAGTCACTATGAATAAAGGCCTTACCATGTTCTTTACATTCATATGGCTTTTCACTAGTATGGATTTTCTTATGTTGAGAAAGACCTGAGATAGAACTAAATGCCTTATTACATTCTTTATATATATAGGGTTTTAAACCAGTATGAATTGTCTGATGATAGGTATGTTGAGAATTAGCTCTAAAGGTTTTTCCACATTCCTTATATTGATAAGGTTTCTCCTCTGTATGAATTGACTGATGTGTTTTTAGGTCTCCAGTACAGCAGAAAGACTTTCCACATTGCTTACATTCATATGGTTTCACATCAGTATGAATTATCTGTTGCTGAAGAAGGTAGGTTTGGAGACTAAAAATCTTCTCACATTCTTTACATTCATATGGCTGCTCCCCAGTATGAATTCTCTTATGTTGTATAAGCTGAGAGTCTTTATAAAAGGTCTCCCCACATTCCTTACAATCAAAGAAGTTCCCACTACCATGAATTCTCTTACATTTAAGAAGGCTTGATTGCCTGCTAAAGGCCTTCCCACATTCCTTATATTCATAACGTATGTCAACAGTATGACTTTTCTGATGTTCAATAAGTAGATAAGTATGAACAAAGGCCTTTCCACATTGTTTACATTTATATGGTTTCTCACCAGTATGAATTTTCTTGTGGTGACAAAGACCGTGTCAAAGGCTTTTCCATGAGATACATCAGAAAAAGATGGTGTTGGCTTAGGAGGGTGACTGCGAAAGGCTCCCAGATCACGGCAGAGAGTGGACGGGGTGCAGCACGGGTGTCTGTGCTGTGGGTGTGTGGAGTAAGAAGCTTGGGACATCTATCTGGACAGATCAATGGTGTGGACTGAACCATAGAGATTCATGAGTTTTAAGCCTGCCTGTGGTGGTTAACACAGTCGGCTGACCCCCACCCTTATGGGGAAAAAAAAAAAGCCACTGGAAGCACGACTCCCGTCACTCCGGTAACTGGGTGACCTGACCCGGTGGGAGGGGGCATTTTCTGAGGGGGAAGGTCTGGTAAGAGAGCTTTATTGTCTGGGGATTTGGCTTCCTGAAGCCCCCCGCAACTTAGATGAACAAAACAGCTGCAGTGAATTGGCACCCAGAGGAAGGGAGGGGTTAATCTTCTAGGGAGTTGACTAGCCTAGCAGCCCAGGGATTAGCCCCAGCCC
>JAQZBX010054148.1:0-18714 GCA_029593785.1 Cabassous unicinctus | reverse complement strand
AAATAAATAAATAAGAGATGGCCTGTCTACAAGCAGATTACAGACAAAGAATTCTGTTAAAGAAGCAATTACAATACAGTTTTACAAATGCAGTAATGTGATTAAATACTGGAGACAAAAACAGCATCTAATTCTTGGGATTTCTGGGAATTCTTGCTAGAGGAAATGATATCTAATAGATACATAAAGTGCTGGCAAAGTGGTGTGTTCACATGTGAATGTGTGTATTTATGTGTGAATAAGTAGAAGTTACCAGTAATCAGGTGGAAAAAATGAAAAGACCCAATATGTGCAGGTGAGTTAACTTTCTTCAGTTACCCCAAGATACAAATGGGCAGAAAATGGGCATGCTAGCAGGGATAGACATTATCCATAGGCTCAACAATGTGGGTCTTTTTCACCAAGGGTTATCTGGCTACTGCCATTGTTGGGTACCTATCCCACCTGCCATAAAGACCAAGCCCTCTGTTATTGCACATTTGGTGGGGGGCGGGGTGGGGGGTGGAACAGCCAGCTACTTGGCAATGGATTGGTTGCATTGAATTCTTTCCATCATGATAGGAAAAGCAAGTTGTTGGGAATACTTATTCTGGGTATGGATTTTCCTTCTCTGACCAAAATGCTTCTGCAAACCTTATCATCTGTAGACTCAGGTAAGGCTACCCCACATAATCTCAATTTAAACCAAGGAGAAACAAAAGGCTATTGCAGGGAATTCCCTGTTCTCATCATGTACCCTAACACTCCATGGCAGCTAACCTGACAAAATGGGTGCAGTCCAACAGGATGTGGAATTTATTTTAAACAGGCAACTGATTTATAATGCTTTTTCTCCTGTACCCAGAATACTGTGATCCAGACATAAGGATGGAATAGAAGGGGTTCCACTTACAGAATAACCCACTTACAGAATTTTTACTTTCCTGTATCAAAACTTTGGCCTTTGGTGGTTTAGAGCTCTTAGTTGCCAAGAGTTTCCCCCAGGGGATAAAATATGGTTTTAAATGAATTGGAGATTGAAACTGCCACCGGTCCACTATTGAATTCTCTTGCCATTGAACTAATTGGTGAAGGAGAAAGTACTTTACTGGTTGGGTTGATTGATTTCAATTATTAGAAAGAAACTGGCTTCCTTATATACAATGGGAAAGAAAAGATTATGTCTAGTACCCAGGGGACTCAATAAATCTTCTTTTACAAATACATATCCAATTAAGTGTTAATAGAAAACTAGAACAATCCTATGACTACAGGACCACAAGATTTAAGACATAGGGCCACTCCATAAAATGAAAAGCCCTGACAAGCTGAAAGGCTGGATAAGGACAGGGGAATATGGAACATATGGTGGAACAAGGAAGTTATGGTTACAGAAGCAAGGCCTGTAACCGCATATTTGTCTGATTTCTTCATTATATATTTTCATATATTAACTTACTTTTCTCTCTTCCTTATTCCTGCTATTTTATTTAAGGAGTACTGGTGGTGGTATAATATGAAACGTTTTTTAGGTTACAGAAATTAAATGAGAATGCGAATATTCTCGCTGTCCTGATTTTGTGATAATCAGGGTAGGCTAAAAATTTGCTACATTAGAAACTATGCATGTGTCCCCAGACCTAGTTTTTCTCCCTAGTTTTGGTTTTTAGAATGCTGGTGATAAACTAAGCCTGATTTATTATGTGACCATCCTGTATGGGAAAAGACTGTAACTTTGGGTATCTTTGGTCAACCTTAAGATATATAACAGGGGGACAGATGTGGCTCGGGTGGTTGGGCATCTGTCTCCCATATGGAGAGACCTGGGTTAGACCCCCGGGACCTCCTGGTAAAAATAAAAAAAAAGAAAACTATAGAAGTCGCGTAGGCCACCAGGCCCTGTGCGCGGGTAAGCCACCAGGCCCTGCCCGCAGGTAAGCCACCAGGCCCTGGGAGTGGGTGAGCTGCCAGGCCCCGTAAGCCATGCAGCAAGATGATGACATAACAGGAGAGTGACACAAGGGAGAGCCAGGACGAGATGCACTGAAAAACCAGGAACTAAGGTGGCGCAGGAGGTAGTAGGATGCTTCTCTCCCACATTGGAGGTTCTGAGGATTGGATTCCAGTGAAGGCAGGAGGAGAAGGATGAGAAGAGAGGGCAGGAAACAGACACAGAGAGTTGCCCAGCGAATGGACACAAAAACAGCAAAAAATGGGGGGAGGAGGGGTTAAAAATGGATAAAAGTAAATAAGTAAATCCTTAAAAAAATATATAAGGGAGGAAGATTCAGACTATAGTTAGTAATAATACTTTGACAATACTCTTTCATGATTTGTTAACAAATGTTTCACAACAATGGCCTCATCCCCCATTCCCATTCTTCTGTGCTCTATTATAATCTACAGTCTATTACATCATAGGCTACATTTCCCATATCCCCTTGGCTAAACGTCCTATTAGAGTTGTGTTGGTTAGGCTAATGTGTCAACTCGGCCAGGTAATTGTGCCCATTTGTTTGGTCAAGCAAGCACTGGGCTAATTATAATACAAGGACATTTATGGGCTTTAGTCATTGGTGAGTTTACTGCATAGATGGCTGATTATATCTGCATCAACCAGGGAGACTGCTGTCAGCAATGAGTTACGCTTTACCCAATCAGTTGAATGCCTTAAAAGACGAACTGATTTCAGCATTCAGAGAGAATTTCCCAGCTCGTCTTTAGACAGCCAACGTCTCCCGGAAACTCTTCAAGGACCTTCACTGGACTTTCATTGGAGCCCCTGATTTGCAGCCTGCTGCGGAACCTGGATTTGTGCACTCCCATTGTCACATGAGAGAATCTTATAAATTCTCATGCTATTTACAGATTTCTCCTGTTGATTCTTTATCCCTAGATAACCCTAACTAATGCAAGAGTCTTCTAACAGAAGCACCTGTTGGTGATTAGAACTTGGGAAAAGGGAGCAGTGACTTGCTTCACTTCAAGTTCTTGGTGGCCTCTCCAGCAGGAGCATGTCCTCCTCAACAGTAATTACAGCACTAAAGGTGAGGACAGCAGCAGGGAGCGATTCTGTCAGCCACTGCAAGCTAGAATAAGCTCCTGGGCATCTGGGCTACAGCAAAGGAATCCTTCTTATCATAACACCCTTGCTTTAGGGGTAAAGATTTTGTACCTCTTGCCTAGAAAAGCAAAACCAATTACTAATTTTTGAGCAGCTATATCATTTCTTATTTTCTTCATTTTACCCCAATAACTTTATCCCCCTCATTTTTACTCTCCAGTTCTTCCAACATCAGTGTAACCAATACAGTATTAATTTAATATTTTTCTATTGAGATATTAACTAGAGTGGTTTCTGTTACCTGATTCTCTTTTGGTACTCTTTGATGTCTACTTTGTAAGACTGTGCATGCTACTAAGGAAAGTGTGACCCAGCATGTAAAAAAAAGAGACAAACTCTGTGGTAAGGCAAAGGAGAGGAAATAATTTTCACATCTAAGTTTCTCTCAGTTACTAAAGGTGTAAAGCCTATTTTTGAAGCCAGCAACCTGCCATGCACCAAGCTCAGTGAGGGGAGGATGATACTGTAGCACAATACAGGCATGGGCCAATGAGCTGAGATTTAAATGGAGGGCACAGAGTAGGAGCACATAGTGTCATCCAGTCCAAGATGCAGCCAACTTGGTCCAAGGAGGAGTCACTGGGCTCTGACAAAGTCTAGGGAGCACAGAGTAAGAATGAGCCGTGGACACCAGTAATCACATTTCAGTTGCCATTAGTATAATGCCTATGGACTTCCACTGCCACAGATCTTATAACTTCTGATGTAAGAAATAAGAAAACCAATTTTCAACTAAGAAAATAAGGGTCTGGAATTAAGAGAAGACATACAAATATCCCCAAAGACTGGGAATTATCTAACATAATCTTGATATAAAAACCCAACAATGATTACACAAAATTAAGAAGCTACTTTAAGAATATCAATGCTAATGTTCAAAGCAAAATTCAGGCAAATTGAATCATGAGTAAGTGCTATTTACCACTAAATTGAAAAAATATAACTCAAGTTATTTGGAAATTTATCAATAAAATGTATCATATCTTTGATTCAAAGGGAGGAACATCTGTGATTATCTTACTGCTGAATGTCATTTAATAAGATTCAAAATACATTTCTGGAAAACATTTTGAGTTAAAAAGAAATATAAGGATACATTTTTGCATTATGAAAGATATTAGCATAACAATAGCAACAAGAAAAATAAAACATCTATAGTAAACAAACTAAAGTCTAGAATAACTAAAGCTGTCCATTTTCATCACTATTAACAAAATAATAACCAGAAATAAGACCTACAGTGGTTGGAAAGGAGAAAACAAAATTATTAAATTCCTCATAGTATAGAAGGTAAGAACTCAGCCTCCTGAGCCAGATGGCCTGGGTTATACTTCAAACTCTGCCACTTACTAGCTGCCACTCACTATCTTTGTGACCTTCAGAAAGTTACATAATTGCCTCAGTTTACTCATTTGTAAAACAAGCATAATAATAATACATATTACTTAGACTTCAGTGAGGATAAGCTATTAATATAGTTGAAGCACTTAAAAATGTCTGGGATATAGTAATCAATATGTAAGTATTACTATCACCATTATTATATAGCAGGAATGTAAGCAGGGAAACCAAAATAATTGATAATCTATAAAATTAATATGAAATCACGAAATGATGTCTAAGCATCTAAACATACAGAAATTCTTCATATGCTTTTCATTGGCAATCAGCAGTTAGAAAATATAATTTTAAAAATACATGTTCTTGATTGCATCAAAACATGTAGTATATAATAAACTCAACAGGATAATTTAGAACTTGCTATTAAGTGGCAAAACTGTGACAGGTACATATATCTTGTATCTTTTTGACCACATGCAATGCATGTCAAAGATGTTCAAAAGTTAAGGTATTTGGGGAGAAGTAAGCACCTCTTAAAAAATGCTTGGAGATAGAATAGCCAAAAGTAATTATTTTAACATTAAATAATACAGAATAAATATTAGCGACCCTGAAGTACCTAATATGAAAGTAGGAAGAAAATCAAATCTTCATTGGGAGAATTTGCATCTATATTAATTGGGACATGACAAGAATATAACAGCAAATAACTAGTAATAAATTGGTTAAAACTTCATAGGAAGTATAACAATAATTGTCCTATTTAAAAAGAATCTTTTTTAGTTAAACAAATATTTAATATATGTTTAATTTCTTAAGTGCTCATGACATAGTATAAAGGAAAGTGAACTGATGTTTATTAAGGACTACTATGTGCCATGTAACCTACATAATGACCATGAAAAGGTAAAGACTGATTATCACAATTTTACATTTTTCATTTGGGCAGAGACTGGGTAAGTACTTTGCCTAAGTCCTAAGGCCACTCAGTGAAAAAGTAAGAGTCAAGATTTGAATTTAAGTTTCACTCCAAAGCTTGAATTCTTGTCATTGGTCACATGGTGTTAGAAGTCTTGGTATGGCAGACTACTTTCTATGTAACAATGAGGGAGAATAGTGCTGGGATTCCTGCTCAGATTATCTGGTTTCCTAATCCAAACACTCCTGGATGGAGTTACCTTACCTTAACAAAGCTATCAAACTTCTCTCTGTTTCAGTGTCCTTGTTTTTAATATAAATGTAACAACAACAATAATAATTTCTACCTTAAAGAGTCACTTCAAAGATTAAATGAATTGAAGCATAAATAATTTGGAACACTGGCTGACACATCCTTTATTTTAACAGCTAAAACAAACACAACATTTCTGTCCCTAAATAAAGTTTGAAGGGCATTGCAGGGGCTACGTCATTGGGGAATCAAGCTTGCTACAGACTTGGAGCTGGTGGAAATCAGGCACTAGAGGGAGCCCTGCAGCCATCAGTGAAATGTAAGAGAGAAGAAGCGAGGAAAGTAACCAAGGTGGGACGTTGGCAAACGTCAGCCAGGAGCAATGAAAAATTGGAAAGTTGGGTGAGAAAGAAGGTGTGATGCTCAGGGCGAGTTTCACATTTGGGAGGAAAGGGTAATCTCATGTTCAGAGAACCAGTCTTGTAAGCCGCACAGACAGTGTAAATCTTGATGCCCCCTTCACCAATGGCAAAACATAAAACAACAAAATACAACTGCAAAAAACAGCAGTTAATCTAACAATCTTTATCCTATGATGAACACCCAGTCAAGAATCAGTCTCCAACCATTTAAAAAATAACAAACCAAGAAAGATACATAGCAATATCATATAATGAAAGAACTTATACCTGAGAACATAGAATTGCTGAAGCAACCAGACTTGCTCTAAATTTACTATCATTCATTAACATTGGGCTATTGATTTTTCCCTATAATTCTCAAAAGAAGATATATGAATTATGAAAGTCCACAAGTCCTTATCCACCTGTAAAATATTTATAACTGCAAAATTAAATATTAAATAAGGTATTATTATTATTACTAGAAAAAGGCAATAAATGAAGTCCTGAATTTTAGAACCAGCTCTTTCTGTTTCTTCTCTGTGAACTTTGGCAAGTCGTTTTCTCTTACTTCATCAGAACTTTCTTATCCATAAAATGAAGGAAAAAATTGCCCTCTCAGCAGTATAGTGTCAAGATTAACAAATGAAAATATATTAACATGATTATTGATTTTAATTTTTAATTGCTAATCATGAACTATATATTTCTGTAAACAAATCACCAGACTTTCATCTCTATCTCTGAAATTGTTGTAGAAATAAAGGAGCAGTAGAAATTCAGCAACAAAAAATTCAAAGATGTTCTCTTTACAAAGTCTCTAAAACTCTTCTCTATTTAGGGAATATGGAAAACAAGTGTGAGCACAAAGTGAAAAAAGGTCCAAGTTAGAAAAATCATAATTAAAAACAGGATGTGATAGAAATTTGATATTCTATTGTAATATTTAATATTATTTCACTCTGTATCCATATAACAACTTCCGTTTAACAAGTTCTGCCTTGTTCTCTAATCTTATTGCATGAGAAAAGACATTTTTTCCTATAAGTACAATACAGATTTAAAGAGATTTATTTGAAAACATTTAGGACTGCTATATTCAGAAGCCTAAATGGTGCTGTTTTACTACGTCTAAATTATGAAGAAATCATTGAAGCCTTTACAGCAAGTAAGAAAACCCTGGGGAGCTACTAACAATATAGCATTGCCAACTCTTGTGGTAATGTTAATTTTACTTTTCATAGAGAAATACTAAAACGCTGTTCATTATGATTAAGAATTTATAACTATAGAAATGTAAAAAATAATGTGGGGCTTATTACACCACAGATATCACTTAGCATATAATTTGAATCTCATAGCAGGGCATCTAGAACTCAGAAAGGTTTCTTTGAACTTACTACCTTAAAAAAATAGTATAGGTTAAGATCCTTTACTGAGGGAATTTTAGAATCTAAAGGAGAGGTTCTGTTCAAGGATTCAGATTCTACAGGGTTCATGAATAAAATTCAGACAATCTGACCATGTGGATAGAAAAAAAAAATTATATCTTCATTTTCACTAACCTCTAGCTGAAATTTTTCATTTTCTTAAATTATGCTTTTAGTCCAAAGACCACAATAGTATTAGCCATAACTATGAATTTTCAATCATAGAACTTATTTTCATATCACATTTTGATTGTTACATATCTTAAAGTATTAGTTACACTCATCACTACTTCAAAATTACTATTGCTATTAAACGCACCCCTAGATCTTGTTATTTAATACATTATAAAGCCTATTACTACATCACACATTAGGCTTCTCATGTTTTGACAGATGCATTTCAACATAATTGATTTTCTTTGTAATCCTCTGCATTTGAACATATGCATTAAAACACTGTCCTAGAAAGTATGCATAAATTTCACCAGGCTGCCAAATGACTTTATGGCACTGTGATGGCTTTGGAACGCGTCACCCTGACTAATAAATGTTTGTCAGAATTCCCTTCCTTCTATGATTCCAGTTAGGATATGCCACAAGTGATATTTTTAAGAGATCTGAGAATGCAACAGAAACAGCAACCATATTGCCTTTTATTTGGAAGACCAAGTGCCTTTGAATCTCATGTACACTGCAGTTTTTAAGCTAACTTCATTGGTGTGAGGCAGAAGCTGGGCCTACAACTATTCTACCTTCCACTGGATCCTACCTCTGCTTCTCCTTGGCCAAATGTGTTTTTAGTTCTGTGATTACTGGCACCAGCTTCTTCTGAAGGACATTTATATCATCAAGTTTGAAAGCAGTGAGGAGAGAATTTATGAGTTCCAGTCCATTTTCATGGGTTCCAGCTCAGGCTTGTAGATTACAAGTTATCCTTGCTCTTTCCCACTTTACATCCATCTTTCCTTTCTAACTGCCTGCCCTGAGGATTTCAAGCAGCATATGCAAAGATAATGGCCTTAAAGACATTATTTAACCAGTTCCTGCAATTATGTAAACCCTTATAAAAATATGCATCTTAATTATTCAGCTCTGTGATTGAATACTAATTGATAAAGCACAAAAATAATATTAACAACATCCCACACCACCATCCCTCATCCGTGTGGCACAACACCCGCAATGGATATACACATCCTGGGGCCTTGCCACCGAGCATAGACCACTGTTCACATCACAGACCGCACTCTCTCCCACACAGTTCTGCATGGTATATGCTGATGGAAAATGGCCTATATGGGAGGTGGGGAATATGGGAATCCCTGTAATTTCTGAGTAATATTTAGGTAATCTAAGCAACTTTAAAAAAAATATATATATATATATAACAAATAACATTTATGTAAACAAATGTACATATATGCATATGTATTTATATATCATTTTATAAATACTGGTATGTATTGTGAAAAATTTGAATTTTACCCACAATAAAAAAAAATAATAATATTAAGAACCCCTGCATAAAAATAAATTTTCAGGTAATCATAATATAATGGTGAAGACCATTATATTAACTAACATTTATTCTATTTCGAAAGGAATATCTGGCTGGTGTTTTCTGGTTATGAGAAGATGTGCAGGCTTATTTCACTATAAGACAATTTAATCACATATATTTTGTTTAGCTTATTACAGGCCAGGTATATTAGGAAGCCAAACCTGAAATGGAGAGCAGAAAAGAAAAATAAAGTGTATGTGTGTGTGTGTGGGGGGGGGGGGCGGCGGTTACCAGGAAGTTTTTATTTCAAAGAGTGTGAAAGAATGACTGAAGAGCGAAAAGCAGCTCTAACATTTCTTGACTCAAGCCAAGGAGATAGTTTAATTCCGCTTCTACTTTAGTTCATATGACACTTCAATCTCATTCAATGGTGTCTTATTATTCAGTCTTATACTTCAATCGAGGATTAGTATTTGTATTAGTCAGCCAAAGGGGTGCTAATGCCAAACACCAGAAATAGGTTGGCCTTTATAAAGGGTATTTATTTGGGGTAGAAGCTCACAGTTACCAGGCCATAAAGCATAAGTAACTTCCCTCACCAAAGTCCATTGCCACATGTTGGGGCAAGATGGCTGCTAACATCTGCCAAGAGTTCAGGCTTCTTGGGTTCCTCTCTTCCTGGGGCTCCATTTCTCTCCTGGCTTAGCTTCGCGGTTTCCTTCACAAGGTCAGCTGTAGACTATAAGGCTCTCTAGGCTTTGCCTCTCTCCACAAGGCCAGCTGTGAACTGTCAGGTAACGGCTCATCTCTTTTCCTAGGGTCTTCTCTCCTTCTTCACAACCAAGCTCCTCTGTGTGCTGACTTCCCCGGGCTCCAGCATTAAAACTTAGCACCAAAACTCCAACCCAAAACTCCAACTCTGTCCTTTGCCATGTCTTTTATCTTTGATTCCCCACCCACCAGGGGGTGGGGCTCAACACCCTACTGAAGTGGCCCAACCAAAGCCCTAATCATACTTAATCATGCCCAGATGAACAGACCAGTTTACAAGTATAATCCAATATCTATTTTTGGAATTCATAACTATATCAAACTGCCAAACTCCTACAGTATTTAAAGGATTACATGTAATTTACTGAAACCTCACAATAAAAGTACAACATCATCATTGTATAGGATGCATTCACAGGCATTTTAAGAAAGAACGGAGATGGCTCCATGATCTATCCAATCATAGAAGAGAAATGTATTCAGATCAAGACATGAACATGATGCCAAAAATATTTTGATTGTCTTTGTGCTATGATTGTGGCTGACTAGCTATGTCCCTATCTCTTGTCTGACAAGAACAAGACCAGTAAGATGTTTAGATCCATGAATAATCTGCCTGACTGAAAACACTGAGGAACTTCTGTGTTCACTTAACATGTGAATGTTAAGACAATCCATAAGACTGGCCTAATTGCCCCCTTTCTGACTCCAAAGGACATCACATTTTCTGTATTATTGCAAAATAGGAAATATTCCTTTATGCAGATTCAGCAATTTAAATATGGCTGAGATGGATTTGTGTGGATAATCATCAAACCACAGCCAAATACCTGCATTTGTCACCAGCAACAACACCATTACTCATTGTCTTCTCAAAATATAAGACGAAATTTGAAATCACTATTCTTAGCAACATAAATAAAGGTCTGATTTGTACAGGGTACTCAATCCACAGGAGACACAGGAAATGATAAAAGTTGAAAAGCAATCAGGAAAAGTCAATCAGAATATTTCAGCAGATTGACATTTATATACTATTTTGCTCTCACTTAACTTTGCAAGGAGCTGTTTTTTTGCCTATCTATTTGATAACAGCAAGTTGGAATGTTAGAACATTTAATAGTTATAGAGATTTGAGTCTATATGGAAAAATATAATCTGTTGAGCTACATAATACTTTTTTCCATTTCTGTAATTTTATAGATTTCTTTGTCAAAACATATTTTTAATGTTTTGACATTAAACCATCTTCCATATTGATAGTGACTTCCCTGGAACAAAATCAGTTTGAGATGAACTCTCTTTCTTGGTAAAGTCTTTCTAATTGTCTCATATAAGTATTATATAACCTACTGTAAAAGGACTAATTATCTGAAGTATATTAAGAAGCAGTGGTGCATAAAACCTTTTCCAATATCAAGTTCAAAGAAGGACAAAAGGTGAATTCATTAATGTGAATGTTAAGACAAGTGAAATAGAAAGTCACAGTTGTTAATCATGCTGAAGAAACAAATTAGAATTTGTCACACTTAAGACAAACATTTTTTAATAAAGAAAGTGTTTGAAAGGAAATATTGTTAATATTATTCTCAGGTATAATACCAGGAACACATATACAGGGCAATTTTTTAAAATCTCTGAAAATGGAGACCCTGATATTCCTTAATTTTGTTACATCTTCTATCATGGATGCCCAAGATAACAATTGATAGTATTTATGAACAAAGAAGAAATGTCTCCTTGCTAATCAGCAAGGAAAACTACTGCAGCTCAAGAGAAGGAATAATGGATAAAATGCTATATTGGGAACTTATGCTCACTATATCAATCTTTATTCTACACCTGAATCTCTAACAGAAGAAAAGCTGTGAATTATCCTTTTAGAAACAATTAATTTTTACACTTATTCATTTGTACTTATGTTACATAGCATTTTTTTTCCATTTAGAAGTGCTAAGAGCTTTACTCTAAATAACAAAATCGCCAGAACTCTCTAGTGTAAAGCAAAAATAGAAAACCAAAGAGTAGGGGAAATATGCACATTTCCCATGAGTCTACTTGGAAACCATGTTTACCTAGCAAATCCATCCCAATGGTGCATCAATCATATTGAACTATTTAAGAGAGTCAAATCAAGTTCTTACTATGGTGGAAGTACATAGTATATCTTCAAGAACTCTTGTCAAAATCTTTAAGACAAAGATTTAATGAAAATTTTAGATATACCTTTCATACACTTTTTAAGCATATAGAGTTCTTTTCTTGTAAGAATTACCATACTGACTGCAGATATTTCAACTTCTGGTGATAAACAGAATAGCTCACAATATATGTATATGTGTTGAATAAATGAATGAACTCATAACCTTTAACTTCCTCAGTGAAATACTTTTGTTTTCAACATGGCTGATATTTATAGCACATAAGTTATTTTTCAGTCAGGAATGAAAAAATACCTGTCCTTTAGATACTCACTAAAACCTCATTTATGAGTAATCTGCCATAAACTTCGTATCTTAAGCTTGCTGGAGACAGTGGATATTCAAGATAATTGTTTAAAGAATAAGCTATGAAACACTTACTCCTCAAGACTCTCCAGGCTTTTTCTCTGTGTTTCCAGATAATCAGAAGGCTATCATAATCACTTTGTTTCCTTGTATCATTGTGTTTATATTTGTTCAAGGTGTCTACCAAAAGGCTGACACAAGAAACAACCATATGTACAAGATTCTTCTCAAATTTTATAAAGTTGTTATTGAGAGTACACATCATTATGTTGATCAAATACAAAAGCATCCTCATAACACATGAGGAAGAAAAATGTTTCTCTTGTGCAGTACTATCCCTTCTTCTAGACAAGGTGAGTGAAAAAAAAAATCAGTAATATAATGAAATGCTATAAATTTCCCCAAGATATTTATTTGCTTATTTTGTTTTTATTTTGATATAAAAAGATCTCCCTGCCCTATTTAGAATTTGACCCCGGTCTTTCATCATATATTATTTTGTGACTCACAGTCAATATTTTTCTTGTCAATCATTACAAATGACTTTTGTATTTGATAATATTTAACAACATTTTAAAAAAGACATTATGAAATATATTAAATACAAAGGGGTAAATATATTGAAAATAAATTATGATATAGTAGTTCATATTACTGAAAGCATTTTTATTGATTCTAGTCTATCACAAATAGAATCTACATGTACGAATCTCGCTAATCCTCATAACCCTTTTTAAGAGTTTTAAAAGTTACTAATAAATGATGTTTTAGTAAAATTATTCTTACTGATGCATAGAAAAAGATTAAATTATTCTTTCATTTTTTTTATGTCAACCTCCTTCATAGGTATCTATGTCTTTTTCACATATCCTATGTATATTTCCTTTTTCACATGCTCCTTAAATTGCTAAATAAATTTGTAATTTCAGAGTAGGCATCATTTTATCTTCCTTGGTGAAAACCTAAGTTGTTTCAAGGTTACATCAGAAATAGGCACTTGGTGAACAGACAAATCAACTGAAACTTCTAAGCTAAGTATTTTATAGTTTTTTCTTTCTGACCAAGTAACTTTCTGCCTTTTAAGAAAGTAGAAAAGTTGTAAATAAAGCGAAGAATCAAATCAATTTTCTAGCTACAAATGTCCATGGTTATAAAACAAACTCTTTTATATCTTTAATGAAGCAAACAATTACTTGTGAATGTCAGTTTTAGACTTTATGTGGGTAATAGCTATTTCAAAATTAATGAACATTTTTTTTGGCATTCCAAGAACTCCAAAGTTCATACTTAAAAATTCACTTTTAGATAAACTAGAGATGCAGTGACAGTATAAAAATAAATACAAATGAACCATTTGCTTCACAATAAAAAATGTCAAAGACAATTAAAAAACAAAACCAAAAAGGATAGGCTTGAAAGAAATATAGAAAGAAGGGGTAGGGGGAGAATTTTTTAAATAAAATTTTATTGAAGTACAGCATACATATATACAAGCACATACATAACCAATAAGTGTAGAGTAAAAGTTGTGAATTTATGAAACATACATCATATAGGGCTCCATAAGTTTCAAACACTGGAAAATCTCACTGCTGTATCTTTCATACAATGCCCCTTCCCTCACCCCACTCATCAATTTTCATACTTACATTAACTGCATATTTTCCCAGTTAGAAGTTTGCTATCATCATTGATTTTCATTTCTGAGTATCGATTATTCAGGAATTGTATGGATTTTATTGAAAAGTCTTTTGTGACTATCCCTCCCACTGAATAAAGGTTAGGCTGCCTGGCACAGATATAAGACTTTTCATGGTGTAGTCCAACCTTACTTATCTAGCTTGGTTCCCATTACTCATTTCATAAAATTATCTCCCTAATACAATACCCTTAACAGGATTGATCATCACCCACTAAGTAAATTCCTAAGTCAAACCCATTGTTCTTACTTTATAATATCTGGGATATCTTTTAGTATCTAACTTTTACCTGTATCTGATGTCCCAAATTTAATTACACTGATTCTTTGAATGACTGCAACAATTCATTCATTCATTGCTTTTTTCCTACATATGACTGAATACACAATAACATAAGCAAATAGATTAATGTGTTGGGAGAGCCCAGAGAGTTTTAACAGTCTGTGTTTTTTTTCACTGACATTAATCCTATATTTAATGTGTGTAATTGATTTTTATCCACATGAGTTTGCTGCAATTTAGCAATAGTGGGCATATTTTGTGCTTTTATTTTATTCCCCACTTCTAAAGCAGAAACATTAATCTAATTGAAATCTTCAAATTGAAAAAAAACATAAAAAATATGAAGATAAGTTCTCAAAAATTCTCCTAAGTTTTTCAGAACAGAAAATCTATAAAATAATTAGTATTATAGCCAGGAGATGAGTTATTTTTAAGCTAAAATCATTCATTGTCTAGAATACCAGAAAAATAGCATCTTGATAGGTATTACTATACCAAGTGTAAGACTCTCCTAAAGAAATGGCAATAATGGACAGAAAAAGAAAAGCTGTGAATATAGAAATAAATAAGCTCACTAAAATATTTGTTTAGATGAATTCCTGTCAGATATAATTAACATATTTTCCAGAGCAGCTCCCATTCCAAAGGCAAATGATTACTTTGATGAGCCTTTAAACCCTTCGAGAAAACTGTATTAATTCCCAATTGGGGATTGGACAGTTGTTTAGCCAGGACCATAGCTAAGCAGGAGATGTTTTACTAAACTAGTTACTTCCCCCTCTGTGTGGTCTCAGAAAAGCAAAGCCAGTGTTGACTGGAGCTATTTATAGAACCTAAAACAATAAACTAATTTATGATCACATACTCCTAGGTTGGGAAGATTTTATGTTGGATTAGTTAGCTCTTTCCCCCTAGATAGTGCCTTCAGGATAGCATCTGTTTTGCTTAAAGTGTCATTCAAAAGAAGGAATTTTCCAAGTTCTATCTTCAATTATTCTAGTGCTTAAAAATTTTCCCTGCTTGGATATCTACACTGATGAACACCCAGGTTTACTATACTTCAGGTCCTTTTTTTTATCACTACAAAATGAAGACTTGGACATCTTTTCTATAAGAGTTCTTCATATAGTTTAATAACATTTAGGTTTCTCTATGTTTTCTTTTTTCAAATGGAATAATTTTATTACCATAAAATTTTTATCAGAGACCCTATTACTTAGTTTTTTAATCACTACTTTTATTTCTCCCCTGTACCTTCTCCACATCTCCAGGTTCTTCATTAGCTGAGCAGACCTAAAGTTCTCAGAGTAATTAAGAGGAATGTGACCAAAGCCAAAAATAGAGGCATATTTCTTCTTCACTTTAAAAAAAACCTTCCTTGTATCTTACTCATCTAAGCTCTAATAAGACCTCCATGATTTCCAACTTGGGTTTCTCAGGCCTCTGATAATAAGGAATCAGAGAACTTTTCAATATTGTGAAACCTTGATAGAAAGTGTATATTCACCTTTAATAAATCCACACAGGTCTTATTCAACACCAAATTTCTTCGCCATTTTTCATGAATAAGGTTGGATAGATTATAAACATTCAAAAATATTTCCTATTACTATAAAATTAGATGGAATCATTTTATTGTTGGTATTCAAAGATTTAAAAACTTACTACAATTTAATAGATACATAGATCTTTAGGAAAAACAATAGAAGATTATTTCTTTTTAAATGCATTTTTTTGGGAAAACTCCATGGATTTCATGGAGAAAAATAATAATATAAACAGACAGCGTTTGAAAAAGAATTAGAACCACTGTGTTGGTTAAGATGAAGGGTTTTTTTGTCACCATGTTTCTACATAATATTTACTTTTTCTCTATGAAATAGATCAATCTCTGTCTCTGTAAAATTTCCCTCCTTTTTGTATGTGATTTCTCTAGAAATTTCATGATCATTTTTGAACTGATTTATGTCCTCCAAATTACTGGATAGACTTCTAAAGCCTGCTCTAACTTGTAAGTGAACTGTTTATGTTACCATATTCAGCACTAATTTGTTTGTTCAATTCTACTGGGATAATAAAGTATAAAGAGCACTTAGAATGCTGCTGTACCCACCAATTACACATCTTTAGATATTTACTTCATTTAGTTGATCCCCCAACCACTTATTCGAGGGGATATAGCATATTTTGCCCTCTGGTTTTATGAAAATAGTGTCCCTGAATCAAAGTTTTTTTAAAAGTTGCAAATGGTGACTTAAATGTCATTTAAAACATTCCTTCAATCTACTGGGTCTTTCATAGACTAATTAGGGGTAAAGAGATTATTTTATCTCAATCATTGAAGGCAGCTATAAAAAGAGAAGAACATCCTTTTTATACAGTGTTTCAGAAATTGTCAAATAGAAAAATTTTTGGAGAGAATCAGGACTGTAAATTTTAAGGTTCAGGAAACATTCCATTTAATCAGTTATTCAATACTTATACTTTCCATGCATTAGCTTTTGGTTATTTCTATTTGTTGTCATATGAAATGAGTATTCTTAATCAGATTCTTAAAGTCATCTTTGACTTAAAGAGAAGCCATCTAGTACACATCTTATCAGGATGTATATTACAATCATTGAATGCAAAATCTAAGCATTAGTAATAAGATAAAATCACTATTTCCTAAAGATGGTCAGTATTCATTTACCTTCACGATACCATATAGTCTTTTATGCTACAGATAAAATTGAATATATTTGTTCTCTGACACAGAGAAACTATAATCACCAATATATTCTTTCAGGTGAAATCAGCATTACTGATAGGACTAACATTTTAAACTAGCTCACCAACTGATAAGGTTCTTATCATGAGTTATTAAAATATTGGACAATAGAAACAAAGAAACGGATGTAATCTAAAGAATTGCATTCTTGCTATTCATTGAAATTGAATAAAACTTAGGTAAAATGAAGCTTTGAAAAGGTAAAATCAAGTAAGGCTTCCACTAAAGCAATATTCGACTAAAATTCCAAATGAAAAAAAAAAGTGACTCTTTGTAGCACAAAGTATTCTTTATCTAAGATAAAAATAGATGAACTTACAAGATACAGCAGTCTTGTTTAATCACAGCAGGACAACAGGGTATATTCTCTTAGAACTCTTCTTGGGTACATTTCCTAAAAAGGAAAATTAAAATAAATTACACTTAAAGGCTGTACTTAAAAATAAATATAAAGAAACTAAGTTTGTATAAAATAAAGACTATACAAATACTGTATGTATTGTTAAGAGTATCTAAATAGTCTTGAAACAATATGATACAGAGTGTTCCTAACTTTGTTTTTGCCAATTTTCAGATCATGACAAGTAATTTATACCAATTTATATACAGTTCCAAAATATCTAAACACTTTGGTATATGAAGAATGAATGAATTGAAGTTTTATTTTCTAATGAAGAAGTTCTAAATTACCTCTTCTTTATAGGCCTGTTATGTGGTGCTAAATACTGCAAGATACTCAAGAATGGCCTCAAAGACAGAGGACAAACTGAAAAATCAAACTAGAATGTCTGCTCCCATTTGATCCAGTTGTTTCATGAAGTCACAGTCTGAAATAGAATGTTTTATATATAATTAGGATGAATAAGAACATGAACAAAAATAAAAACAATGTGTGAAGCTAAATGACAGCCTCACTTTTAGATCCCTATGTATTAGTCTAAGCCGTAAATCAAGAGGAAATATTCAGAAGCCTCTAATGCCCTCATGTATAAAACAGCACCAATGATTCTATCTTATTTGTTTTAGTATGCATTCCAATTGGAGGCATACATGACTACAATGTTAATTGTTATAATTGTTCAAAAGGGCTAAGAATGATAATTGTCTGTAAAATGAGCTGACATCTGTATCTCAAAAACTCTCCATATTCTTTTTTTTAAAACTAAGAACGATCATAAGACAGTATTTTAACAAACTAGATAACAGGAGACATAACTGATCATTTTTCAAAGAATGTATAGAATAACATTGTAATTTTTGAGTAATATGACATTTTCCTATCAGAGTTGTATCTAATAATAGAATTGATGTTCATAGAGCTAAAGCAGAGGGATGAATAATAAAGAGTTATTTAAAATAAGTTTGCCTATAAAATTAATAAACTGATTTATAAAAGTCAACAGCTGACACTGGGAACCCACTCTAGCCATACCGGGTAGGAATGTGAAATTCAATCTACATAAAACAAATTAAAAATTAAATGAATCAGTTAGAGTAACAATAATAAAAACATGTTCCCTCAAGAGAAAGTTACAGCAGATAGAAGAAGGATAAATTCTATTTAATTTTTAATGGTTATCAATGCAAGTAAAAAGTATCTCATTGTTATTACTTATGCTTTGATTAAATAAAAATGTTTATAAATCATGCATTGCCAAATGTCCAAAACAATTAGACTTGTAGCAATCAAATCATTACCAAGGAGGATTGTGGAAAGATGGTGACAGACTAACAGGC
>JAQZBX010054147.1:0-18715 GCA_029593785.1 Cabassous unicinctus | reverse complement strand
ATGGACATATATATCACCTATAAATTCAGACTGTTTTACTTCTTCCTACTCAAAATGGAAGGCACTTTTTCCTGTACTAAGTTAGAAGATTTCTGGGATATAAGATCAATATATGAAAATCAAATGTAAAAATTTTACTTATAGCAAAATCAGAAAGAATTTCTTAATGACTTTATAATAGCAATCAAAAATATTTGATAAAATGTGACATTATATGTGCAAAGCATCTACATTGAAAACTACCTAACTTTGATGATAGAAACTAAAGAATACCTTATAAATGGAGTTACATTCCATATTCATAGATGGGAAAACAACATTTTAAAGGTATCAATTTTCCCTTTTCCCCAATTAATGCATAGATTCAACACAATCTCTGCAAAGAAATCAAGAAGGCATTTTTAAATGCATAGGATCTAGAACAGCCCATAAAACTGCATAATAGAACTTAACCTTATATCAAGGCATATTATAAAACTGCAATAATTAAAGCAGTGTGGTATTTTACTAAAGATGAACAAATAGATTAGTGAAGGGTCTACAGTGTTCAAAAGTGAATGCACAATTGTGGGTTCAAATAAATCTTAGCAGAAGACTGTAGGCAGTTTTGTGGAAAAAGGATAGTCTTTTCAAGAAATGTGCATGGAAAAATGGAGCATATGTATGCACAGAAAATGAATCTCAACCTATATCACATGCTTTATAAAAAAGTATTTCAAAATAAGTCATAGATAGCTATGCAAAATATAAAAATAGTAAAGATTAAAATAAAGCATATGAAAAAAAAAAACCCTTAACGTCCTTGGATTAGTTAAATAATTCTTAGATTTGCTATAAAACATTGATGCTTCAGAGAAAAGACATGATAAATTTGACCTCAAGAAAATGAAAAGTTTTACTGTAAGAATGAGAATACTAATAGAATGAAAAATAAAATTACAATGAAGGAATAGTATTGAAAGGTATTTCATTTTTAAAGAACTGCAACTCAGAATATATAAAAGTATCTAAAAACAATAAAAATTAAACATGTGTTTAATAAAAAGTAAACGTGTTTCAAACAGATACTTCATCAAAGAAGATATATACACTATAGATAATTAAATTATGATACACTAGACCTAAATAGTCCTTAGGTACATGCAAACTAAAACTTTATAGATACTGCTACCTTCAATTTTCAGTAGTTAGAGACAAAACATAGCAAGTGTTGGCAGAGATGTGGCGCAATAGAGATTTCATATAATCTTTCTTTGGGGAGAAAGGAAGCTAGAGGATGCTGGAGTTGGGTATTTCCCTTCCCCGAAATCAATTAGTTTCTGGAAACAAGCAAAGAGATTAAGTTCTGGTAAAAGAGTTTCCCTTGAGGGCAGGCATTTGTTAAGGAAGATAGACTACTCAGGGCTTAATTCAAAATAGTTACTGCTATCCTGCCTTGTTGGAAGCAAATGGAATTTTCCTCTGGTATTTATAGTGGGCATCTGGCATGGCTCCTGGAGGTAAGACTCTTGAAAATGTGGGAGTACCACTTAGATTGAGCCTCCATGAGATTTTATCTCTCAAGCTAGTCCATGTTCATTCTCCAGCAATTAGTCAACTACCTTTTTTCATTTTCCTACCCAAGGGTGACTACAGTTGTGGTTTCTGCTCAAAACCACATGCTGTAATTTTTTATATTTATCTCTCTCTGCAATTTTGGGGTGGGGGGTAGTGGTTGGTCATATGGACTCAATTATTTTAAGGATGTTGATGTTAAATTTTCATATTTTTCCTTGTTATAGAATGGGAGTGACATCTTCCAAGTCCAGAACTGATACATATTCATTACCATTCAATTATAAGTATTTAAATATTTCCAGTATAGTTTATTTCATAACAATTAGATCTTCAGCAGGATATAATTTTACTTTCCATATATATGTATATATATATGAATGAAGCCTCTGCGGGGGGCTTCACGTGGGGTTCACGGGTATAGCAGGTTCTGCTTTTCAGGTGGAGAAGAAGGCGGAAGTGCGCCACTTTGGTCCGGACAAGCATGGTCGTTAGGGATTTTAGAGAGAGGTTTGGAAGAACTATCTGAGTCCTCTAGGAGGTTGTTAAGTTGGAGGACTAAGGTAGCGGAGTCATCGCAGTCCTCTGAAGAGGGAGAGGGTTCTGAGAGGGAAACATCGAGAGGCTTGGCGCCGAGCAGACAGGAGCGGACGGTAACAAGCATGGGGATAAGGCCAGGGGGGAAGCGTTTGCTCTCATGCCCCACAGCAGAGGAGACGTGGTCTATGAGCAGCCGGTAAGTATCTGGGTCCCAGAGGTTAGCAGTGGGAAGCCAGGGATTGAGGGAAAGGAGCAGGTCCCAATAGGTCTGAGGCCCCCATTGTTTAGGGACAAGAGGACAATGGAGAAAATGGCAAGGAAGAGGAGGAGGAGGCAGAGAACGATCGGCGGGACGAGGGAAGTGGAGAGTTGGGGACAAAAATGATAGAGGAGGCTAAGAGAGAAGAGAAGAATTAGTGGAAGAAGGAGAAAGGCAGGACACCATGGGGCAAGGGTGCCGAAGCTCATAGGAGTGAGGTGTTCAATCTGATATTAATTCTGATACCTTAACTCCTGAAATGCCAATGACTTATATCAAAGTGAAAGAAGATTAGGGGGGTGCGACCCACTGGGCTCAGGCATCCCTGAGTACAGCGGGCCAAGGACTGGGGTCTGCGTCGCGAGTCACAGACGAGGGGTCTCCGCCAAGCAAGGCGGGACGAGGGGTCCTAGGATGAGGGGTCCGTACCAACCACAGGCAGGACGAGGGGCCCGAGGGGTCCGTACCTATCCGCAGGTAGGACGAGGGGTCCGTGCCTATCCGCAGGCAGGATGAGGGGTCCGTGCCTATCCGCAGGCAGGACGAGGGGTATGTACAGGGACGAGGGCTTCTTACCCGTTTGCGGAGGTCGCTGAAGCCAGTGGCGGACGACCGTGCCCCACGTTGGATGCCAAATGAAGCCTCTGCAGGGGGCTTCACGTGGGGTTCGCGGGTAAGAACGTCGCGGCTCCGAAGAGAAGACCATGGAGACAAGGCTGATGATGCAAGTCAGACGCCGGTAAGCCAGGTCTGGTTTATTGGGGAAGTGTTACACAATTTATAGAGCATAGAGGGGTGGTGTGGTAATTGCAGATTGGTGGGTGAAGGGGTGGCGGGAAGATTGTGGCATGAACAGGGAGGAGGGTAAGGATTGGTGGGTTTAAAGATGAATAGTGGTTGGGTATTGGTGGGTTCTTGCTGCTGGCAGTTGAGAGACGCAGGCTTGCTTGACTTCCTAGAAGAGGGCTTCTTGGAAGAGGGCGTAAGCTGTTCTGTATCTTAGGCCTAGCAGCCATGTACAGGGGCGTTGAGAGGGGGCAGCCTGTTGGGGTTGATAAAGTGTTGGAGGAGGCAGAGGCCTGTTGGGGTTGATAGGGTGCCGGAGGAGGCAGAGGGGGAGGGAGCAGGTGTTAGAGTTGGTAGGGTGCCAGAGGAGTCAGAGGGGGAGGGAGCAGGTGAGATGTTTTTCTACATCCTACAACATATATAGATAAATACTGTCTCTCTTTTAAAATTCTTGAGGTTTTTTAAATGCGTTAATAGTTAAACTTTTAAAATATTCTGTTTTTGCTTCCTAGAATATGTATTCTTTAAATGTTGCATGTATAATTTTATGTATGTCTAAATATGCTCAAACATGCTTTTTAATTTTGCTGTTCTAATATTTATTCCTTACTGACTTATTTCCTGCTTTATTTATCAATAATTAATAAAGGAGCATTTTATTCTTCCACTGAATTTATTTGTTTTTTCATGTAACATTACCTAATGTTGCTACATATATATCTGTGTTATATTATTAAGTACTTATGGTCAGGGTCTTACAGCAAGAGTGGGTAGAGTCAAATGCCATATTATTTTGAGTATACAATAAAAAATTATTTTCAATAGATGTGGACAGCTGAAAGTAAATCCCAAAGAATGTGGGACCTCGTAAGAATGGAGGTCTGACATCTATAGTGGGTACCCAGGTGGGTTGATGTTGGATGGAAATGGGTAATGAAAAAAGAACTAAAATTGTCTCAACTCTGCTCCCTTTTGTTTCAACTGACACTCTCCTTCTGCCCACAACAGGAAAAAGAAAAAGGAAAAAAAAGGAAACAAGCCAAAAAAAAAGAGAGAGACATATTGATTATGTATTTTTGTGTACTCCAAATTCTAACCATTACACTAAGATTAGCTGACACCTTGTTGTAACACAAAATGATTCAAGTAACATCAAACAGAAAATGAATAAAAGAATTAAAAGGCTTAAAATTTATATAGCCACTATAATATGATGGGCTTTATTTCTGCAGGCAAAACTACATATGCATTGGCTCCTATATATAAAGGGGACTTGTAGAAGAGAGAGTCTTTGAATTGTATGTAGAAAGCTCAATTAGAAATTCTATCCAAAAATACTGCATATTTTACATGTGTGAATTAACACATGTGTGAGAGAGAAAAGGAGACACACACACACACACACACACACACAGATGTTGGATTTAAATTTAGTACAGGGAGTTTTTAAGGATTATAAACTAGTATGAGAGAAATGATTTAAGGAGGATTCCAAGGGTTTCATCGTAAGGGTGCCTTTTCAGAGGAGCCCTAATAAATCTCTATGGGCACTGCTGTCAATAATCTTTTCCTAGATGAAGTTTTACCAAATGATGTTCAATCATTGCAAGCAGAGCAGGAGTGCTTACAGGTGTTAAGAGATGCTGAAGTTTCCATTATTATCAGGGAACTATTCTAAATCAAGAATTTGGTTTCTACAGTTGAATTCTCCAGTTTTTCTACAGTTTTGTTCTACAGTTTTAATGTAAAGTTATCTCTCGATCACTTCATGGTCTTTACCACACCAGATTCTTCATCATACAAAAGAGAACATGATGGTTTAAGCTATATTTTGAACACAGAATTAGGTTTTTTCTTGAACACACAAAAACACATAGGCAAATTAATTAACTGAAAAGTTTACTGATGACCACTTTCTTATATAACAGCTTGTTCTTAACCCAAACATTTAGGGAGACAGCCTGTGGACTTGGATTCAGTTAGAAGTATAAGCCTTTTTATACCAAATCCTTTACATTGACTATTTCTTTCCTATTGGTGGAAAATAAATAGACCCAGAGTAATTGGTTCCACTTGTCAGTTGAATGGAAATCTCAGAATGAATGTGCCTAGCCTTTGCAGGTTAGAAATTACTAGGACATCTAAGACCAGATGCTTATCTTCACCATCCTTAGACTAGGGGTCTGTACACTAAATTATATCATTCCCTCACTTTAAAAAATAACAATCCATTGAAAGTTACAATTTTTAGAAAACCATGTTGATGAGGTGGACCTATATTTTCAATTTAAGATCTCTCTCCTCCCAGGTACACTACAACTGGTTGTCTAAACTCATGTAAATGTGTCTTTAATTAAGGAGGTCATTCTTTCATTTCATTAGGTCCTTCAACTTTACAACAGAAAACAATTTGCTTCCTAAACTGTTTCTAACAGCAGCTTCAAAAAATGTGGTTTTGCAATAATTAGAAGAAAGGTGAAGCTTTATATAATAATATCCTGTGTTCTTGCATTAAGTTACCCAACCATTTTTGCTTCAATTTCCCTATTTCCAGACTATCTAATTCTTGAACCTCAAATATGCTAAAATTCACTGAAATTATTATTAACTAATTCAGATTATTTTTCCTACATGATTAAGAGCCCTTATTTGCTAAATTTTAAAGAAACATGATGAGTTTCACTGGTAGAATGAAAATTTAGTGTGATATTGGGATTGTATGAATATATTATATATAGCATAGAAGATGTGAGAGAATTGCATAAATATATCGAGTTGGTGGCAAAGATGAGTAAACAACATTTTTCTTTACAAACATGGAAAAGAGCTTGAATCCATTTGGCACGTGTAAATATATAAAATTTCAGTGAAGAGCAAGGAAGGTGGTATCAAGTACAGGTTCATTATTTAGATCTGCTTGTTTATATATTAAAGATTTGGTATTATTAAGTGAACCCTTCTTGCCTTTATTTTCCTGTATGTAAAATGTGTATAAAAATAATACTTTCTTACTCATTGGGTTGTTATGAGAGTTATATTAATGCAAAATATTTGTAAAAGGGCAGGAGTAAAATATACTCTCATTAAATTTGATTCAATATGATAATAATGACATAATCTAAAAAGCATTGAAAAGATATATCCTGTAGAAAAACTATTATGACCTGCTGCATGTTTCCATCTATAAATATCTCCCATGTTTGAAAAATACTATTTAATCTTTCTTATAAAGTTTGGTATTAATTCAGATGAATTAAGTTTCTTTTCTGTACTCTGAACTCATCTCATCCTCATGAAAAACAAGAATGAGTTCACTGAATTTGTCTTCTTGGGGCAGTTAAAGAATAAGCAAATAGAGTTTCTGTTTTGTTTCTTGCCCCTGCTTTATTATTTGGCAGTCTTAATTGGGAATGTCATCATCCATCATCTTACTCACAACTACTGTAGCCATGTAATTGAACAACTAGTGCACTACTTTCTCTGCAATTCTATCTCCTGGACCTCTCCTTCAACTCCATTGTGGTTCCCTGGTTAATCAGAGACTTAGCTTCAGAGAAAAAAATAATTTCCTATGATAACTATATAAACCAGCTCTTCACCTTCCACTTCTGGCAGGTGTGGAAATATTCATCTTGGTGTCCATGGCTTTTGACCGCTGTTATCATTGTCAAGCTCTTGCACTATATGGTCTTCATGAACAGGCAGAGATGTAACATGCTGCTCATCGTAGTCTGGTATGTGGGTTTTTGGTACTCAATTTACATTTCTGTAGCCTGTATCAGATCAATCACTACATGTGGGATGAGAAACCTCTTTTGAAACAAGTCTGCAGAGATATTCATGTTGGTGGTATTTTAGTTATCTGCAATTTGAGGATGTCAAGGGTTTTCATTTTTCCTATCCTGGTGACTTATTACATATTCATTCTGTACAATCTTAGGACACACTCCTCTACAGTGTGATGAAAAGCTCTGTCAAACTGTAGCTCTCACATAATGCTTGTAGTTTTGTTTGGTATGTTCTTTATCTATACCTATGTTCTACCAGCTGAAAATGAGAACCAAGGACAAGGAAATCTCTGGGTTTTACACTGTGATTGCCCCCATGTTAAATTCTCTCATCTATTCCTTGAGAAATGTGGAGATGAAAATTGCCATGTGGAAGAAATAGTCTTGCATGACATTTTTATAATTAAAGTAAATAAGATTATATTCTTTACACTTCCAATCTTGTGTCCTCAGTGTAGTTATCATTGTAGATATGGAGAAATCATTTAATCTTTCTTTAGGATTGTACTAAATGCTCTCTGAACTTACAGGAGCCAAATAATCAAGTAAGTATTATTCATATAGCAATCTCACTTAAATATGTCCTACTAGTTCCAGGTGTCACTATTTGGATTTGAAAACACCAGAAATATTGTCCTAAAGCACTTAATTGTGTCTCTCCTCTGTCCAAAACTTTATATGACAACTATCTTTCTTGGAATAAGATCCAACCTTTTAACAGGTTAATCAGAAATCTTTCCAAATTGACCTATGTCTAACTAGCTACTCTTAGAATTCACTGTATTGAAAGAAATTATCTATTAAACAATGAAAATAGTTTTTGCAATCAAGAATACAGTCAAATCCTGATTGTCAATTTTTATTCCTTACTGGTGGCAATGTTTGAAATTTTGATTGGCCTCTGTTTGTAAAAAATCTATGAAAATGAGGCAATGCTATGTTTTATAAAGAATTTGTAAGATTGCATGGGCTAGGATATGTTATTTTAGCATAATATGTGGCATAATAGAAACTACAATCTCTCACAGTTCCAGATTATCCCATTTGTTAAGATCCGTCTTTCCCTAAATTTGTAGGTCCATGCCATGCATATAATTCAAACTCCTTCATGTAGTTTGTTGAACTGGAACATTTTGAAGACTTAGAAATAGGAAATAATTATTACCTTTTCTATCCCTAATTCTTATACTGTGAGTTAAATGTAATTTTCTATTCCTCAAGAGTACTGGGAATAAAATCGTCTGCTTATTCCAAAGGAAATTGCTTTGAAGAGTTATTCATTGTTCTGTTTGCTTTAGTTTAATATAGTATTGTTTCCACAAGTATTTGGATTTTTTATCAACAAAAACTATCCAAGCATGTGTGCAATTGTGTATTTGTGTGTGTTCATGGTATGGGAGGGTTTGGGTTTCTTGAGGAGAGGTCTGCGGTACAAAATCCCATCAGGGAGAATGTTATCCTACATAACCATGAAGTCTTTTATTATCATTTTCTTTAGTGGGCTAAAAAAGTTATGGGCAGTGTATATGAAGAAAATATATATTAACCTCACACCCAAAAGCAATAGATCTAATATTAAAGAGCTATTTGCTAGTTGTTCTTCTAATGGTCATTTTACATCCCTTAGCCAAATTATTGATAACTGCAAGAACATCTGTGAATTGAATGCATAGAATAATTTGATCAATTGTTTTGCTAAACATGATAGTATAACCACAGTCTAATAAAGAAATATTTTGGGTAGGAAATATGTAATGTTAATAATTCTACCCATTGGTATATGATTTATTAGACTTAAAATTTTTGGCAACCATACTAAATTTTATTAAAAGAATACCTTAACCCAGTATATAAACACTCATATTACAGAGGTATTTAATTTAATCCCAAGGTAGTGAGAAATCACTAGGCTTGAAGAAGATTAGAAGTTTTTGGTGGAGCATAATGGAAAGTTTAGAGTCCAAATTAAGTTGCATATGACACAGTTCTATACAAATTCTTGCTTTGAGCACATCATACACTTTTTAACCATCACTGTTTTCTTTATACCTATATTTCCCTTCATAATTATATCTGCTTCTGTTGAGATGTAATATATGTATTATGTGTATTATTTTACACTATTCTAATATTCTCTCAAAGATCTATATTCTAGATATATCAAAGTCATTTCAATTTCAATAATCCTTTCTTCATCCCAACATAAACCTTCAACATTCTTTGGACAATTTGATTTTATTGAATATCTCTTGGACTAACTTTTTCACATGAAAATGTTACAAAGAATTTTATTTATTTTGTGTTCTGATATTTAATTTAAAATAAGCCATCAACTGAGTTGGTTCCACCTTAAGGGAAACTGAGATAGTGTCTGCTTTACTAATCCTCTTTATTAAAAGAATTTGTAATGTATCAGATGACTATGCAGGGTCCTTATGCCAGTCTCATAATCCAATCTAGCTTACATATTATTGTCTGAATGATTCGAGTATGTACACACACATAGGGTGCACAATGTGCAAGGTATATTCTAGGAACCCACAGTCCAAGTTCTCTAATCAGATAAAACTCTTTACAATAGTCTAGCTGCTTTATATTGCACATAAACCATATTAAGTTCCTAGATCAATACTTGGCATGGCATCAAATAAGTGTTCTATATTTTGTTGTGCAATTACTTTTCCTGATGGTTAGTCTAATGTGTCAGCATGGCCAGGTAATGGTGCCCAGTTGTTTGGTCAAGGAAGCACTGGGCTAATTGTAATAAAAGGGCATTTCATGGATTTAATCATCAGAGAGTTGATTACATAGATGGTTGGTTAATTGTACAATCAACCAAGGAGATTGCCATCAGCAATTAGTGACATCTCATCCAATTAGATGAAATCCTTAAAAGGGGACGTGCTTTCAGCACAATATGACAAGGAAGTGTCACTGGCTTAGGGTGTTGGTTGGGGGGTCATTTGGGACAGGGCACATCTGGAGCAGGCTTACAGGGAGTGTGTGAGTGCTCCCCCTGTCATAATGTGTTGTACCAGTGGGTGGAGATCCACACAATGAGTGGGAAGGAGATGAATTCCCATCTTTGGGAGGAACAATTCACTCAGAAATAGACAGACGGGAATCTCTCAAGAACAAGAGTGGTTCCTGATAGTGGAGGACCAACCAGTGTGTCAAGAGCTCTTCTTACAAGTAAATATGAATCTTGTCAACCAATGAGTCAAGCCAGGGGGTCGTCGTGGGCCCTGGGGAATGGGAAGGAACAGAATAGATCAAACGGGGTGTTAAGTGGTCAGTGGAAATGTTTTTCATTACCTTACTGTGATGGACACAGGACATGGCAAATATCATCAGAATTTAGAAAAGTGTATGGTCTAAAATGTAAACCATACTGTAAACCATTGACAATGTTTAGTAGCTATGTTTCACTATCTATATATCAGTTATAACAATGCTACCATCCACATACAAAAGAGTTTCAATATGTGGTAAGGAAAGGGGGAGGAGTTTGGGTATATGAGAGTCTCTTGTATTCCGTGTGTGACCTGAAAATTCTTTGAAAATTAAATGAAAAATCGTGAGACACTGGGGAGTGAGAGGAGGAGGTGCCACGGTACAGACTGGACAACAGATATTGCAGTGATAAAAGGCAAAATGTAAAAAGAAAATTTTTTTTAATTTTCCCCATTTTTAGAATAACCCAATCCTTTAATTTGATTTTAGTTTTAGTTTTTTCTTAAATTTTCATGTATATATCTCTTACATTTAAACTTATCATTATTATTTCAATTTCTTATTAATTGTATTTGGTTATTGTATTGGCTTCATCTTTAAAGTAGCTTTGGATAACAGAAGGGTTACAACTGGGGCAGGAGAGGATCTTTGGTGGGGGGGTGTCAGGAATGTCGAGTGCAGGGAAAAGGTTCACCTGAACATACATAAAATGTATATAAAATTGTTCAAATTCTCACGGTGCATGGTCACAGTGGGTGGAGAATCACTCAATAAATGAGAGAATACTGAATTCCCAGACTGGAGAACACTGCCACATTCTCCAAGGGATCAGTAACATTCCCCCAAGTGCAGGGACAGTGTCTGGCAAAGGAGGATGATCCACTGAAGGGTTCTTGTTATTGATGACTAGCCTTAAGAGACTTTGCTCTTGCAATTGAAACTTAGCCTATTGTTATGGGGTGCCTAAGGGTTGCCTCCTGAGAGTCTCCTTGTTGCTCAAATGTGGCCTCTTTCTAAGCCAAACTCAGCATAAGAATGCATTACCTTACTTCCAGCATGGGACATGACTCCAGAGGATGAGCCTCCACGCAACGAGGGATTACTACCAAGTGCCAACCGGCAAGACAACTGGAAAAAGTCCTGAAATAAAAGGAGGAAAAGGTAAAGATAAATGAGTTCATATGGCTAAGAGACTTCAAAGTGAGTCGGGAGATCATCCCAGATAATGCTTATGCACACTCAGTAGGTCCTCATAGGCTTCCAATGTGGATATCACCTGAAATAGAGGGGCTACTGAGGGCTCTGGAGTCACCCAGGTACTATATCTGGGTGGAAATCCCCAGAGTTTGGTGTTTTATCAGATGGCCCTACTTTGGAATCTGTGCTTCTGAGAGTGACAGAGTTGTACTCAAGTATATTTTCCCTGCACATGGTCCATTTCTCCCTTCTATTCAAACCTATGTGTGGTGCTGAAGACTGTTGGTGTACTTCCAGAGACTGGAGTCATTGGGCTGTCCATGTGTCAGCTGGGCCTAGAATCTTGGTTGAGCTACAACTTTTACTCTACAGCTCATTGGACTCACCCAGGACACCTGGTGGGGTGATGATGATGGACAATGACCATCCCAGGCAATGGAGAGAGTCTGCAGCTGCAGGCAGGATAATCCCATCCATCTTATCTATGGGATACTGGTCTCTCACTTGGAGGTAGAGTGGACATCACCATCCCACACTCCTCAGGTTTGGGGGAAGAGCTATGGACTAGAGTGGACTTAATGGTATTCTGTTATAGACATTGTTGTTCAAGCAATGGAAGAAATTACAACATTAATATGGAGCCAGTGGCCACTGGAGGCTCTTGGGGCAGGGAGAGGGAAAAGCAGTTGTAATACGGGGGCTTTTTCGGGACTTGGGAATTATCCTGAGTGACATTGCAATGACAGATAAAGGCCATTTTATATCATCATATAACATGTAGAACTGTGTGGGAGAGAGTGTGGTCTACAACTGAACTATGGTCCATGCTTAGTGGCCAAGCCCCAGGATGTGTATATCTATTGCAGGTGATGTGCAACATTTATGTAGTATAAGTATCTTTAAAATACTTTTAAAAATTATTATTTAAAAAATAAATAAATAAATAAATTTAAAATAAAATTTTTGACATTTTGCGTTTCATCACCACAATATCTGGTGTCCTATCTGTATGGTGGTGCCTTCCCACCACACATTCCCCAGTGTCTCACTATTTTTTATTTTGTTTTCAAAGAAGTTTTAGGTCACAGCAACGTCACACACAGAATGAAGGTGACTCGCATATACCCAACGTCCTCCCCCTTTCCTCCCTCCCATATTATACCTTTTTTCATGTGGATGATACCTTTATTATAACTGATATACAAATAGTGAAACATAGCTACTAAACATGGTCAATGGTTTACATTTTGGTTTACATTTTAGACTGTACACTTTTATAAATTTTGGTGATATTTACCATGTCCTTTGTCCATCATTGTAAGATCATGTAGAACACGTCTACTGCCCACTCAATACCCCCTCTTCGATGTATTCTATTCCTCCCTCTCCCTCCCCTCATGGCCCACGTTGACCCGCTTGGTTTATTCCTTGGATAACAACATTCATAGTTACATGCAACAGCACTGAGGTCTTGACACACTAGTTTGCCCTCCCCATGCTCTTGAGAGACTCCCACCTGTCTATTTGTTTACAAATCAGTCCTCCTGAGGATGGAAGTCCAACACCTTCCCCATCATTATGTGGGTCTCCACCCACTGATAAAACTCATTATGACAGAATGATCACTCACACACTCCCTAGAAGCCAGCTCCAGGTGTGCCCTGTCCCAAATGCCCCCACATCCAACCATGAACCCTTCCTTGTCATATTGCCATAAGAGCATTCTCAACTTTGTACTTTTAACCACGTTCTTGCAAATCCCCAGTTTTCACCTTGTCCCTCTCCCAACCCTGCTCCCAGTATCCTGGACCTTCCAATCCACCCACCCCAAACTACCCACCTGTCAACTCTGCACCACCAAACCCAATATCATTGTCCTCCTGTCCTATCCCTTCCATACATGGTGACACACTTTCACCTTAACATAGATTATGTCCATATGGGTGTTGGCTCCATTTATATTTCTTGTAGACCTATCTTTCAGATAATAGCTCTCTGAGCCTTCTCAATTTGCTTAATTCACATCACTGAGTTCATATACTGTTATCCTTCAAGCCTGGCATGCTTCACTCAACATGAGGTCCTCAAGATTCATACCTGTTATCCCGTGTGTTAGCACTGTATTACTTCTTACAGCTGAATAATATTCCATTGTATGTATGGACCACATGTTGTTTATCCATTCATCTTTTGATGGACACTGCGGTTGATTCCAAGTTTTGGCAATAGTGAATAATGCAGCTTTGAACATTGATGTGCATATATCTGTTCTAGTCTTTCCTTTCAATACTTCTGGGTATATACCCAGCCATGGAATTGCTGGGAAATATGGAAGTTCTATAGTTAGTTTTTTGAGGAACCAACAAACTGACTTCCACAATGGCCCTCACAAGGAGGCCCTGGGAAAGGAACCCGGGGCCTCCCACATGGTAAACGGGAGCTCCATCCATTGAGTCACATCCGCTTCCCGTGTAGTAAGTTTTAAAGTCAGATAATGTGATTCCTATAATTTAATTTTTATTTTTCAATATGTCTTTGTCAATTCGGGGCCTCTTACCATTACAAATAAATTTTATAGTTAGTCTTTCCAGTTCTTTAAAAAATGCTGTTTTGATAATTATTGGAATTGCATTAAATCTGTACATTAGTTTGGGTAAGACAGACATCTTAATGATGGTTATTCTTCCTATCCATGAATAGGGAAATATTCTTCCATTTATTTAAGTCTTCTTTGATTTCCTTTAACAGTTAATATAGGTTCCTTTATATAAGTCCTTTACATCTTTAGTTAGATTTATTCCTAGGTATTTGATTCTTTTAATTACTATTGTAAATGGTATTTTTTTCTTGATTTCCTCCTCAGGTTGCTGTGTTTTGGTGTACAGAAATGCTGCTGATTTTTGAAAATTGATTTTATATCCTTTGACTTTACTGAACTCATTTATAAGTTCTAAAAACTTTGTTGTAGATGTACAGGGCTTTATATGTATAGGATCATGCCATCTGTAAATAGTGAAATTTTTCCTTCTTACTTTCAAACTTGGATGGCTTTTTAATCTTGTTCTTGCCTCAGTGCTAAAGCAAGTACTTCTAAGAAAATGTTAAATAAGAGCAGTAATAGTAGTCATCCTTGTTTTCTTCCCAATCTTAGAGGGAAAGATTTTATAAATTCATGATTGAAGATGATGTTAGCTGTGGGTTTTTCATACATACCCTTTATCATGTTCAGAAAGTTTTCTCCTTTCCCATCTTTTTCAGTGTTTTTATGAGGAAGGAGTGCTGTATTTTGATGAATGCTTTCCCTGCATCTATAGAGATGATCATGTGATTTTTTAATTTCAATCTGTTTATGTGGTGTATTACATTGATTGATTTTCTTATGTTGAACAATCCTTGCATACCCAGCATGAAACCCACTTGGTCATGGTTTATAATTCGTTTGACAGATTATTGCATGTAATTAGCAAGTATTTTGTTGAAGATTTTAGCTTCTAGTTTCATTAGAGAGATTAGTTGTAATTTTCCTTTCTTTTGGCATCTTTGTTTTGTTTTGGTATTAGGGCAATCTTGGCATCATAGAAAGAGTTAGGCAATGTTCCTTCTACTTCTATTTTTTGGAGGGCTTAAGCAGGATTGGTGTAAGTTCTTTCCAGAATATTTGGTAGAATTCACCTGTGAAGCTTTCTGGTCCTTGGCTCTTCTTAGTTGGGTGGTTTTTGATGACTGGGTCTATCTCTTTACTTGTGATAGGGCTGTTGAGTTCATCAATTTCATCTTTAATCAATGTAGGCTGCTTGTGAGTTTCTAGGAACTTGCCCATTTCCTCTAAATTATCATTCTTATTAGCCTATAATTTTACCATATATCCTGTTATGATACTCTTCATTTCTGTGGGGTCAGTGGTGCTATCTTCTTCTTCATTTCTTATTTTGTGTATTTGCATCTGCTCTCTTCTTTTCTTTGTCTGGCTAAGGGTTTGTCAATTTTATTGATCATCTCAAGTAACGAGCTTTTGGTTTTGTTTATTATTTCTAGTGATTAATTTTATATTTCATTTAGTTCTGCTCTAATCTTTGTTGTTTCCTTCTTTCTACTTCCTTTCATGTTACTTTGTTGTTGTTTGTCCAATTCCTCCAGGTGTGTAATTACGTTTTCAATTTTAGCTCTTTCTTCTTTTTTGATATATGAATTTATGGCTATGAATTTCCCTCTCAGTACAGCTTTTGCTGCATCCCATACATTTTGATATGTTGTGTTGTCATTTTCGTTCATTTCAAAGTAATTACTGATTTCTTTTGAGATTTCCTCTTTGACCCACTGTTTGTCTAAGTGTGTGTTGTTTAACTTTCTTATCTTTTTGCCTAATCTCATTCTCTGGCCCTTACTGATTTTCAATTTCATTCCATTGTGGTCAGAGAAATTACTTTGTATAATCTCAATTTTTGTGAATTCATTGAGATTTTAACTGTGAGCTAGCTTGTGTTCTATCTTGGAGTATGATCCATGTGCACTCAAGAAGAATGTGTATCCTGATGTATTTGGTTGTTGTGTTCTTTATATATCTTTTAGGTCCCTATTCTCTAATGTGTTAACCAAAGTCTTTGTTTCTTTATTAATTCTTTGTCAAAACATTCTGTCTAATGATGATAAAGGTGTATTAAATTCCCATTACACTATAATTGTAGAGGCATCTATTTCTCCAATTAATTTTTACAGTGTTTGCCTCATGTATTTTGTGGAGCCCCTGTTAGGTTTGTAAATGTTTATGATTGTTCTTTCTCCTAGGAAGATGATCACTTTCACTAATATATAGTGTCTATCTTTGTCTCTTAGAATAGTTTTGCATTTAAAGCCTATTTTGTCCAATATTAGTATAGCTACTCCTGCCCTTTTTTGTTTATTGTTTGCTTCCAAGATTGTTTTCTAGCCATTCACTTTTAGCCACCTTGCATTCCTGGGTCTAAGGTGGATTTGTTGTAGACAACATATAGATTGGTCATATTTCCTAATCTTTTCTGCCAATCTGTGTCTCTTGTCTGGTGAGTTTAATCTATTAACATTCAGTGTTATTATTCTCAAGAAATTTCTTACATCAGCCATAATTTCTTTGAGTTTAGGTATGTCATATGTTGTTTTTATTTCTCTTTTTTTTGTCTTTTTAGTTGTCCTTACACTCTCCTCCAACTCTCTGTCTCCTATTTTTTCTTTCAACCTGCAAAGCTCCCTTTAGTATTTCTTGAAGGGCTGGTTTCTTATTAGCATATTGTCTTAATTTCTATTTATCTGTGAATATTTTGAACTCTCCATCATTTTTGTATGCTAGCTTTGCTGGATAGTAAATGATTGTCTGGAAGTTTTTTTTCTTTTAGTAATTTACCTATGTCTTACCACTGCCTTCTTGTCTCCATGATTTCATATGAGAACTCAGCACTTATTCTTATTGAGCTTCCTTTGTATGTGATGGTTCTCTTTTCTCTTTTGCTTTCATTATTTTGTCTATGTTTTGAGCATTGGACAATTTGAAAAATATATGTTTTGGAGAAGACCTGTTGGGATTTATACTGTTTGAGGTGTGCTATACATCTTGGACTTGTACATCCATCTCCCTCAATAGGGTTGTGAAGTTTTCAGCCATTATTTCCTCCAACACTCTTTCTGTCCCCTTTCCCTTCTCTTCTACCTCTGGGATGCCTATAATACATATGTTTGTGCATTTTGTGTTGTCATTCAAAACCCTAAGTCCTTGTTGATTTTTTTCCCTCTTTTTAACTATCTGTTCTACTACATGTTTGATTTCAGATATACTGTCTTCCACAGCCTTAATTCTTTCCTCTGCCTGTTCAAATCTACTGTTATGTGCTTCCAGTGTCTTTCTGATTTCTTGGTTTGTGCCATTCATGACCATAATATGGGTTATTTTTTTATGTATGTTTACAATTTCTTCAGTATGTTCTCCCAGTTTATTCTTAATATCATTAATCTCTTCCTTCACTTCATTAAGTTGATCCATGAAATTTGTTTGGAAAGCTTTGATTAGCTGTTCAATGTTTTGCACTACTTCCTGGTTTTTATTTTGTTCATTGGACTGAACCATGCCTTCCTGTTTCTTAGTATGGTTTGTATTTTTTTGTTGCCCTCTGGTCATCCTTTTATCTTGATGGGTTTATGAAGTTGATTAGCTTCTCTCTTTACTCTATGGTTATATTTAATTGCTTTTTGTGTGTGTAAGTTTTCTCTTTGACACTTTGTTCTTCTTATTCTATTTCATTGCTATTGTCTATGTTTCCTAGGAGGAAAAAATTAGGGCCAGGGAAAATGAAAGAGGAAAGAAAAGTAAAAGGATAATAGTAATAATAATAATAATTATTAGAAAAGAAACCATTTGACACCTTGAAAAATCTGTATTTAACTCATGTAAGCAGTGTAGAGTAATATGATAAGAAAAGTGGGGTACCAACAATGAAATGGGAAACCAAATAGAGAAAAATATGTAGATTGAATTAAAAGGTCAGTATGATGAGGAGAAAGGGAAAGAGAAAAGAAATTACAAAAATGAAAAAAAGTTAATAAAAGAAAGAGAATAGGATAGATGAGATAGAAATAAAAACCAGAAAAATTGGATGCTCAACAAAGAGAGGTGGAATGCAAGAACAACAACAGAAAGAAGAAGATAGACTGCTGAAGGAAGTAAAAGAGATAGCCTTGGTATACAAAATTGGCATACACAGAAAAGGGGAAATCAAGGAAAAGGAAACACAGTAACCAGCAATCAAGCCAGCAGTACCTTGAGGAAATTTTCTCTTCATTCGGCTCTCTCCATATCAATGCCCTGAAGCCCCCTTCTATGTGGGTTCCCAAAACACCTCATTCAGGTAGGATATTTCCCCCACTCAAATCTTTTTTCTGAGAGATATCTACCTATGTTCTTTTGTAGGAAAAAAAGTTGGAACCAAATAAAAGGAAAGATAGGAAGACAAAAGGAATAATAGTAATGGTATTAGTAAAAGGCCAGAGAGTAAATGTACAAGACCTAGGAAATTGAAAAATTAACAGGAATAAGAAGCACAGAGGAATAAGATTAGATAAGTGGAATTGAACCAATGAAACAAGAAAGAGAATACAGGAAATATATATAGGATGAATTAAAGTGCTGGAATGGTGAGAAGAGGGGAAAAGAAAACCGCGAAGAGAGGGGAAAAAAAGTAAAAATGAGAGTATTACAGAGAAAAAGGGGTAGAGAGATAAATAAAAACAAGGAAAATTTGAGACCAAATAAAAGAGGTGAAATGAAAGAACAAGTATGGAAAACAAAACTATAAAGATTAAAGAGTGAAAAGAAGTAGCATAGGTAGAGTAG
>JAQZBX010054146.1:0-18726 GCA_029593785.1 Cabassous unicinctus | reverse complement strand
TCTGAAAGTTTTTGAGAGCCACTGTAATTTAGTAATGTTTGTTATCATAAGTTTTATTCTTTTTTACCTAGGTGGCATTTTTCTTTTATCCTTTATTAAATATCGTTATCATAACTTACAACCTTATGAGCATATGGTACTGAAAGAAGAATGTTGACAAATATAGAATTAGCAACTATAATAAAACTTTTATGTAATATGTTTAGAAGTAATTGTCAGTTAAGAGAAAAAATCAAATTAGTACAATACCCACAAAATTGAACGTTTATAAGAATTTATATCTTAAATACTATAAGGCAATTCACAAATTTTCAAAACATGTTTCCTTTTCTAAAATAATTGCAGTAAACATTAGAAAAACATACTTTGGAAATCATAAAATTAAAGTTTTTGAGAAGAAATTGTATTTTTAAATAAGAAGGTTCAGAATGTGTGGAAAGGATAGAAAGAGATTAATAGAGTAAGACAGAGTTAGAAACAGAATAAGACATGGAAAAAGAAAGAGACAGAAGATTAGTGGGTGAGAACACAAAACAAAAAAGTTTATGAAAATTCAGTGGGAAAATAAAACAAGAAAATATTAAGAAAAAAAGAGTATGAAAAAAAAAGCTGGAAAAGCACTCTGGTAAAGAAGGTATCCAAAGAGCCTATATGAAAAAATTGCTCAAATTCATTCAAAAAGAGTGAAAAATAAATTAAAAGCAAAGTGAATCACCAACACAAGTATACAAGAATAGGTAAAATTAAATGGATTGGCAATAGCAAATATTGTTGAGGATCTGCAGAAGAGCAGAATGTTTAATTGGTAGCATCTCTTTGGAAATCAGTGTGCCGCTATCTACTGGAGTTATCTATGCATACCCTAGGATTTCATTGATCAGTATAGGCAGGAGAAAAAGGATACAAATATGCATCAAAAGACATGTACAAAATATGCTTAGCATTTTCCAAAGTCCCAGAAACTGGAAACCACTTAAATATCCATAAACATTGAAATAGATAAATATAATCATGATGGTTTATAATGGAATACTATGTAGCAGTAGGTAAACGCGTTGAGAAAAAAACCTTCATTTACACACAAGAGCATGAGGGAATTTCACACACACTATATTAAGTGAAAGAAGCCCCACCCTTGAAAATTTAAAATGAAATATATATAATTCAATATGTAAGATAGTCTAAAAGAGACAACATTAATTTCTGGTGTTAGAAGTAAGGATAGATATAACCTTTCAAGAAGGAAAGGTTAAAGTTTTAGAGAGGACCTTGGAAAGATTTTCAGATTTTTAAATATTCTACTTCTTGCTCTGGGTAGAAGTTATATGGGTTTGTCCACTTTATGATAACTCACTAATTTGCATTTTATGAATTTTGCATTTTCTTGATGTGAGAATATTTCAATTAAATATTATAAAGCGAAACAAAAGAAAAAATAATATATCCTTTAGGGAGTAAACATGAGAAGAGAATATATATAAATATCATAACTATGAAACCTAAATTAATAGAAATTCAAGAAGAAACCAACTGACATGTAACAGGTTTAAAAACAATGGAATTTGGAAAGTTGGAAAAACTAGTTTTATGGATGAAATGTTGGACATACTACATATGTATGTAAATATGTATATTTATATATGTAAAATAAATGAACACCAAATAGTTAAAAATAAATAATTGCCATATGTTTCAGACAAAGCCACTTCTATTTTTATAAAATTTGAACTTAAAGGACACATTTTATTGATAAAGTGAGAAAAAAGCAGCTATTATTATATGAGGAAGGAAGTAGTTTGAAATAAAGATTAGGCTAAGGTACTGAATGATAAAATAATATGAAAAGTATGGAGTTACACAAATTGAGGAGTCAAACTATGTCTCCTAGGCATTTAAAACAATTGGAGATGAATTCTTAGCAGAAAACCAATAGTGGAGACTATAAAATAATGAATATCTTTCGCAAAGATCGTCACTGACTAAGAAACCAATGCAGGAAGCATTGCTCAGTGAAACACAATAATCACGAATATGTTGACATGACAATTCAAGCTCTTGCTGTCCCACACATTCTCCTCTATGTGTGACAATTTGCTGGGGATCAAATCATGTGCCCCAAAAAAGAAATGCTCAAAACTTAATTCTCATTCTTGGGGATGTGAACCCTTTGTAAATGACTTCTTGACTATGTTATTGGTTAAGGGGTAGCCAAACTGAATCAGGGAGGGTTTTAATCCAAATGATTGAGGCCTTATAAAGAGATGAAATTGGGATGCAGTCAGTTAGTAGAAGCCAGAAACCAGTAGAAGCCAGAAGTAGAAGCCAGAGGGGAGAGAGAGATCACTGTGTGATAGACAACTGCCATCACCAAAAAGAAAACATGGTATGATGGTTAGGCTCATGAGTCAACTTGGCCAGGTAATGGTGCCCAGCTGTTTGGTCAAGCAAGCACTAGCCTACTTGTTACTGTGAGGATATTTTAGGGTCTTAAATCATTAGGAATTTGATTGCAACTATGACTGTTTACATCTACAATTAACTGAGGAGATCGCCTTCAGCAATGAGAGACTCCATATCCAACCAGTTGAAGGCCTTAAAAGAAGTGATGACTTAAGCAATCAGAAGAGAGAATTTTTCATATCTACTTCAGCTAGCCAGTTCCTCCTGGGGAATTCATCAACAACTTTCATTAGAGTTCCTGGCTTGCAGCCTTCCCTATGGAATTTGGACTTGTGCAGCCTCACAGTCACATGAGAAAATTTTACAAAATTCCATAATACTTACAGATAGCTTCTGCAAGATCTGTTTCCCTGGAGAACTCTTACTAATACATATGGCCTTACCAACATCTTGATTTGGATTTCCTGTCATAGCAGCTCTGGCAAACTAAAACACACAAGGGAAATGTATTGAAGGATCAAGAGATCTTGTGCCTGAAATAACTATGAAGTTGTTTTATTTTACAGTTTCTGCTTCCTTCCTCTGTGACCTTTTCTTGGTTTAAATTCAATCTTATTTAATCTTATTTAATTACTAATCTTATTTAATTACTTAATCTTATTTAAGCCCTCTTTTAAAAAATCACAGCAATGGGTTCTGATTTAATGAGTCTCCACTTGCTTGAGAGTTTGAATTTTTAAATATGATAGTGGTTATGGCCAGCTCATGATTTATTATAATAAATGCCATGCTCTCTATCCTTGAAAAGTTCATAATTTCAATGTGTAAGACCAAGATAAGAGTTTTAAAAAGTCTAAAGCAAGAAAGCAAGGGGTAAACCTAATGAATGGATCCAAAGTCCAGCAAAAGAGAGTTCTGGGTAGGACTATGTGCTAAATATCACCACAAGCATTGCTAAAATAGAAAAAAAAAGGCATGCCAGGGGAAAACTTTTAAGTGAAACTTCCTCAAGACCATTAGATTATTTAGCAGGCTTTCATACGTACTGTTGCTTGGAGTAATATTTTAGGGAGTGGTGGAGCATTCAGCTTGATGAGAGGTGATATTTAAAGAAGCTGCCCTTGCATAGTGGCATTCTTTGGAATATATTTCATATTATTTTCAAATGTCCTCTCCTGGATTCTTTCATTTCTATGCTGCTGGAACAGAGAAAATGTGGCTGTAGTTTCCTCCCATTTGGAAAGTAGCCTCATTTTAAGGAAGGAGTCTTCATTCAGGGAGAGGAGTCCCATCTAGACCATTTATACTTGTCTAATTCTGGGAATATCATCCCTCATAGTTCATTCACATTTAAGCCCAATTCTTCAGGGGACAACACGTAGGCTTAGTGATAGATAGGAATGATTTTGCCCAAACTGTCTCCTATGGACTGATAAAAGATCACCTGCAGCCGTTGTAGGCAACTGGCCAGTAAAACTGGTTCCTGAAAGCATGAAGTGCATTTGTCAATGAACTTTGCAGCCGCTTTTGGCAGGCTTCTAGATTAACTCAATTGATTAAAAATTAAAGGTGCTTACATACTCCCACCTTCCCCCAAAAAATCAGTCTTTTATTTTGGTAGAGGAGGCTAGTAGGACTCAAAGGAACAGGAAGGAGGTGAAACTTATGTAAAGGGCAGTTCTGTTGATTGCAAAATACTAATTTTTTTCAAGAGAATATACAAGTATTTGGGCTCTGGTAATAAACTAGAATTTAATTAAATTCAGCAAGCAGTTACTGCCTTTATATTTTTGTTTAAGTGTAAATTTAGATTAAATTGTACCCCAAAATATTCACATATAGCTCTACCAAAGGCAAATATTACTTAAGAGAAACACCTTTGATGGATAGTCATAATTGTTTTCTTAAAATATCATATGCTAATGAAACTTTTCTCTACTTCACTCTTTTATAGTGATATATTCTGACTGAATTGAAAATTTTCATTAATACTGCTTAACTTATAGTAGCTCATTTGTTTTTTTCTTAAACTCAAGTTTACAGAAGACAGATTAAAATAGGCTGAACATATAAATTCAATAAAAGATATAAAATACCTCTCCAAATAGATTGATTGCCTTTTATTAATACTGTGGAATTGAAGTTTTAAATTTGAATATCATTACTAAATACCATGAACAATGGCAGTCAGTCAAACTCAAATATTCATATCAAGGAAAAATAAAAATGCCTTCACTAATTAGTAGCTGATTTATCATTATACCTAAAACTTGTGCTACTGTTAATATGAGGCAAATACTAGCTTTGTCCCAATTTCACAGCTGGCAGTTAACATTGCCTTACTATTGAATAGGTCAAAAAAGAGAACAATTCTGGCTTTAAGGGTCAAAGAATTTGAAATTGAGAAAATTTAAAAGAAATGGAATACCATAGGCTTCTAGATTTTGACTTTCCACTCATTATGGACTGTCAAGAATTTAATTACATTGCTTTCTTCCCAGAACATTCAATAACCAATTATACAATTCTACTAATATATCTGGAATCTTTGCTTCACTGCTTTTCAAAGAATGAAAGTTATAATATTAAATGCTACCAAAGGGTTACAATATATATTCATTCCCATATTGTTATCTAAGTGGCATAAATCCTATCTACAAAGGTTTAACAATGACAGGAAATCTCACCACTAGCGAATCTAATAATGCTCCAAGGGACTTCTAGAAAGATTGTGAAAGAGTGTTAATTATGGAGAAATTGAAAGACCCTTTGTTGGCATGGTCAGGAATCATTCTAAAGGAAAAGAACAAAACTGAATATAAGTAGAAGAACCTATAAGAAAAAATTCATTTAAAAAGAAATTATAAAATAATTTTCCATTTTTTTAGAAAATCTTAAAGATAAAGCTTATTTTAAAAATATAAAATTAACTCCCAAACTCTGACTAAGCTTTGACTTAAGTGAAAAATGTTCAAACTGGCATGATTTTCATAAAAAGAATATCAATTTAAAGAATCACAAAAAAGTTGAATTTGAGTGAAACATAGAGTATATTTAAGCCCACAACCCATTAGTATAGCAAGAATTCTTTGTATAAACACCAGGTAGGCAAACTCTGGTCTCTTTCCCATGCTTCTGGACACAGTGCCTCTCAAGAAACTAATTTCCATTGTTGACCAACTCTCACTGCCACAAAGATCTTAATATTGTATTAAATATTACCTTCAAGGATCTTTTTCTAACCAGTATTTGCTTTGCCTTAAAGAGTTCCTTTTTTTCTCCCAAATAAATTATGATTTACTGCACAAAACATATTTGACAATTATTTGAAACTGGTCATTTTCCAAAAACACAATGAGATATACAATGGCCACGTGCTCACTTTAAATTCCCATAAATACATGCATTCATATATACAAACATATATATACATAAATTAATAAATGAATAAATATAGGTTCTAAACACATATTTAGTGACTTACCAAGTATTTTAGTCTTTTTCCTATGCAATGCACAATGCTAGAAGATGATACCAAGAAAAGGTATTAGTTTCTAGTGTAGAAGAAAGTGCACAGGTATTAGTTATGTCACTCTGGGAAAAGAGATTCAATAAACTCTGGATGCTAAAATAATCTGCTCCAGAAAAGTGACTGGGATGATTAATAAGGGAAAGGACTCAAAATTTCATATTAAGATACGGAAACAATGCAGCGCCAGTGTGCCCGCAAGAAGAAACAGTCACGCTGTGCTTATGTGAATGACACACCTGGCTATTGTGCAGTGTACATCTAGTGTGGCCAAATGCAGCAGCCCTGGGAGTGTACCAAAGATCACTAGGAAAAAGGAAGATAACTAAAGGTGATGTGCATCAGAGGAAGTAGCATAGGCCCTGGAATTAGACACATCCTTGTTTCTATATTGCTATAGTACTTATTGACCATATGAAGCTGAATAAGTGAGTTAATGGGTCGAGAATTCTTACCCTAAAAGTAGGAATATAATAAAACCTCCCTTGTCATAGCTTTGAGGATTGTATAAAATTAAGAATGCTCATCCTAATTAGAGCAACCTTTGTCAACCTACAAGGGCTGAGGCTTTGACACTGTTATGCTGCAAGAAGAAATATCCATTTGTCATCAGAATTCGAGATTGTTTAAATTTACCTTCAATATTAAAGACATGATATGTTAGCTCTCTATCTCTTTCCTCTCTAAATTGATCCATTAATTATTTAAAATTATTTTCCAAATCAGTTATGTGTGTAAGGGTGTAAACTCTCTGAGGGGTAAGTTGAGGCAGGTTAGTATAGGGAAAGCAGAATGGACCGGCAGAGAACATGGCCATGAGATTCCACCTGGAAACCCCCTGAGGGAAGGCTGCTACTAAGAATAAAGCCAGAAGGACGCTGCCAAGACCCTGGCCAAGAGGTCCCATTTGGAACTCTTTCCGGGGTCAAGAGGAAGCCCTGAATAACTCCAAACGGGACTCCTCATTGGTCCTGGATAACTTCAAACCAAAGACTCATCATTGGCCCCTGAAAGCTAACAGGTGGGGCCCCTCCCCAACCTTAAGAAAGGGGAGAGGGAAAGGTCTTAAAATGGCTTACCCTGAGGTCCCATGTGCATGTCTCACCCTGTAGCACATCCCACACCCAGGTCTCAGGGTATGTACTTATTACTTACATCTTTACTGTTTCTTAATAAACTCTTTACTCCCTTGCTTATCCTAAAAAATAAAAAATAAAAAAAGGATTAATACGTTTTTTTAAAAAGTATCTTTTGTTAATTCAAGGTAGTGTATCTAAATTTGGATTATTTTAGGAAGGGCACACCTGTAATTAGTAACAGCTGTGAATTTCCATTTAGTAAAAGTAGGGAGGATGAGTTGTCAAACTGATCTTATTTGGGTGAATGTCAAGTTCTTAAAAGAGTTGAATAGATTTTGGCAACATGTTGAAAATATTCCAAAAATAAATAAAAAATTTAAAAAAAGATCCAAATATGTTTTAGCTAACCTTGTTGTAACGGTAAAATATAAATTATATTTCCTCCCAACCTCAAGTTTATTATGCCATTCACCTCTTTACCTCCTGCAGAGATTCCTCATTCTCTGGAACACTTCTAATCATTTATTTTATCACCTCTGTATGCCTTTAGACAGATACTCACGGTTGCAAGGGGATCTCTAACCAGATCACCCATTGTCTTCAGAGAGCTGGGATTTCAGATGAGCTCTGGAAAATCATCTTAACATGAGACTTTCAGCAATTTTGAAAATGGAAAGCAAAACACATTTACTACACCTGGTGAGTCTCTAATTACAATGGTCTATAGGCATCATTTACACACATTTGTCATTTTAATTAATTACTCAGGCCTTGATTCAATCCCTATGCTGCATTATAAAATTCCTATTGATTTAAAAAGGTATAACTGTTGCTATGAAGTAGTAAACTTTTTGGAATTGGTGGCTTTTATGCAATCAAGGACTGTTCTATTCAATTCATCTCCTACATAGAGTTCAGATTCCTGCCACTTAGAATCATTATGTCTTTCTTTATTCTGACTATGAATATGAAAAATCTATTTTGAGTATTTTAGAACGTTATTTTAAAAATTCTGTCAGTTACAAGTCCCATGTTTAACATTAATACTCAATAAGGTTTTTTTTATTAAATTAGATTATATTGCACTAATAATTATTTTAAATAAATATATAAAGGCTTATTTGGCACCTAGTATGTTATTATTCATCTCTTCTTTATTTTAACTGATTTATTATGTAGTTGTTATATCAATTGCTGAAAGAGGGATGTTATAATGTTCCAGCTATGATTATGGATTTGTGTAATGTGTCGTTTATTTATGTTACTCTTCTACATGTCTTTTGAAACTATTAATCACATGAGGGGAGGGGAGGGGTGGGGAAAGGAAGTGGGATAGCAGAAGTCAGGTGAATGGCCACTTCCATTTGTGAGTTCCCCAGAGAAGGAAGTGGGGGTAGATGAGGGATGGGTGATGGCTGTTTAACAGGTGTCTGATTTCCCTACCAAAGCTGCTTGCCTCAGTATGACCTTTGGCTTAGTTAATAAGCCGCTTTCCAGCCCTAGGGCATAAACCTCTCCAGAGCACAAAATCCACATCTGTGGCCACCACCCACGTTACGCACGCACATACCTCACTGAAAACCCACAGCTGATCCCAAGTGATAAGCTAACCATCCCCATTGCCTTCAGAACCCAGTCTCTTCGCCTTTTCATTTGCGTTTGCTTTAAACTAACCAATCCTTGCCTCCTGCAGGAAATCTACTAACCTCCACCCCTGAACCACAATAAAGGTACAAGCCCACAGGTCTCTTGCTCTGCTAGTATGAGTAACGTGGGACAATTGTGTTTCTTGTCAACCCCTCTTGGCACCCCGTTCTCTCTGGGACCTGTGCATTATGGGCTCTAATATCATGGAAGACGTCAATTTTGAATTCCCAACTTTACAGCCTGTTCAAAATAAGTGTAAATTGTGCTAAAAAAGTAACATTTCAGAATATTTCACCTAACTTCTTGTGATGAAGTACAAATGTCTTCAGGGTTAAGAAGAATCAGGAAAAACAGTAAATAGGAAGGAAAAATTTAGAGACTGTCAGATGAAACAGTAACCCTAAGGCTAAAAATAATTAAAATGGTGAATTGGAAAGTATATAGTCCTTGAAACCAAATATCCTGTCAGAAATAAGATTTCTTTATGAGTTACTATAACTGGTTTTATAAACACTAGCTATATAGAGCATTGAGGGAAAACTCAATTCTGAAAAGAGCTAGGTTTTAAACTAAGAACTATGTTTTCCTCTACTTAGCAAAGAAAAATGTAAATATTAAAGTTTCAAGTTCCTTGGAGAAATTATAATGTTCTAAATATTATTTGCTCTGAAACATTTCCACAGACACACATACACACACACAAACCAAACAAATTTAAATGTATTATTATGTAAGAATATGGACGTGTATATTAACTAAATGAACTCTGCCTATATGTTCCTTTCGTTATTTATGCAAATTAATTTTTGAAACCTCATCTTTAAAGAGCCATATCAATATTCAGGGTACTGTGGCAAACAATTACTTCAGTGGCCCCCATGATCCCCATCCACTGGTTCTTATGCCTTTGTGTAATCCTTTTTCCTTGAGTGTGAACAAGAGGTGACTTACTTCCGACAGATAAAGCAAAATTGATAGGATGTCATTCCGATGAATACATGGTGGTGATGGGATTGTCAATCTCATGATTATGTTGCATTACATAAGATGCTGTCTTGCTGGCAGATTTACTCTCTACTTTTCTTGCTAGCCTTGAAAAAGCAAGCTTCCATTTGAGAACTGCTTATGTGAGAAGATCATGTGCCAGGAAACTGTAGGCAGCCTCTGAAAGCTAAAACCAGAAACTGTCAGTCCAACAACTGCAAGGAAATGAAGTCTGCCGTTATCCTGAGTGTGTTTGGAAGTATATTATTCCCCAGTTTAGACACCTGGTCAAGAAGTGGAATCCTGCCTTCCGAGATCCTGAGTAGAGACCGTGCTAAGCCATGCCAATAATATTGATCAAAAGAAACTAGTGAGGCGTAAATATGCATTGTTTTAATCCTGCTGATTTTGTGGTAATTTGTTATGCAGCATAAAGAACTGATACAGTAATGCTTTAAAATGGTTTTCTATTCTTAAAAACTGCATTCTTCTCAATTTCACTTATTTCTGATTACCAAGTTTTTGGGAGAATGTGCTAACTTCCTATTGGGTGTTTGCCACAAGATGATTGGTAATCATCATTGAATTAATTAGACTTCAGGTTAAGACCTTATTTAGTGTATATGACTTTGTTTCTATAAAGATTTAACCTGTTACCTTGATTTGGGATATGTATGGATAAGCAGCATGTCCATATAAACAAAAAGCAGTTTATTAAATTTAATTTATATATTCACTTATCTATCTATATCTATATCATCTATATCTATATTAATATCTACCAATATATTTACCTATCTTTATTCATCTATATGTTCATTTTTATAATTCAAATTTTATATATTTATTTTTGACGAGTCATGTATCTGATTTATATATGTATATATTTTTAATAAGTCATATATCATGAAAAATATATACATATATATAAATTTGATAATGAAACCCCCTTCAAAATCTTCACCAGTATCTGAAATTCGTGAAATGCATGTGGATTATTTAAATTCACTTAAACAGGTTTCATTTAATTAGGCCCCAATTTTCAGCTATTTATGCTCAAAATTATAAGATAATTTTTTAGAAAGCATATGAGAAGTCTTTTCTTGTGATGTGTAGTAGATATAGATCAGTGCTTTCACTGTCATCAACTTGTAAAGTAAGATAAACTACAAAAATCAAATTTTTAAAGCCATCACAAACTAACAAACACTAGATGGATTTAATTTAAAAAGGAGACAAACTTTTCAAGTGAGAACTAAGGATTGGCCTCTGGGTTTGTTTTTTCTTTCTTCCCTAGTTGCATTAGTCACACTTGCAAATTCAGAATGTAAACTTAGACTATGTTGAAAATCATTCCAGGATACTGAAGGGGAGATGTAAAGAGAAATGAGACTAGCTTTTAGCAGTTGCTTAAGACTCATAAAAAAATTGGGGATTGATGGGCCTCAAACTCATGCCTAGTTTAATCTGCAAAAATTTTACTGAGTTTTGAGGACGCTAAAGAAGATATAGTATTAGATTTTCTTGAAAGCAGAGTAGACTTTTCATGTATTGTTTTACGTATTGGACAAAGACCTGGTAGAGCAAGTGACCCTAAGGATTTGAAAGCCCTGGAGAGAGTATTGAATTGGCACTGCAAATTTTCAGCTGCAGTTTTCTTGAGTCACTTTTTACTGTGTTTATAGTTAGAGGACAAGATTACAGGCTTTGTTTCTAGTAGTAGGCTACTACAGAAGGTAAGAGACATCAACCTAGATTGTGCTGGAAGTAATTGAAAAAAAAAAAAGAAAATCTTTAAAGACACGGTCAGTTGTCCCCTCAAGATATATGGCATTTTTTTTAATCTGGAAAGGTAGATCAGAAATACTTTGAAAGACTGAGACAAATTGCCAATGGTCTTTCAGAGCTAAGCATCCAAAGTCCAACCAGGCTGCCAATTAAGTTTTTAAAGGCCATTTTCTGGGAACAGAAGTGAATCATAGGTAAACTTAGTCTAACAAAAACTGAAACCCAGCCCTCACTCAACCCAGTAACTGATTGTATTATAGAAATGTATCTGATTAATAGAAGAAAGGTTAAACCTTCTTAGGTAGAAAATACTATCATCTGAAATGTTTAGAGTTGTTTTATATAGAGAGTTCAGTATACATTTAAAACATATGTGGAAGAGGCAAGACTATATAATTTATAAGCAACCGAAAAGCCAGGCAATAGAAGTGAACAAATAGATCATCCAGACAGGACAGAAAGCAGACAACTGTGATAAATTTCTTACAGAAAATAAGGAAAACTTGGAAGAAAAAAATGATGAAAAGATAGAAAAGTTCAGTAAAGAATTTCAATCTATAGAAATAATTAAATGATTTTCTATAACATATATAATAACTGAAAATAAGTACTCAAAGGAGGGGCTTAACAACATATTGAACACAGCCATACAGATGAACAAATAGAAGATGTGGGGGAGAAGCAAGGAATCAAACTGAATTACAGAGAAAAACAAGAGTAGAACACGTAGAAGACCTTAAGAAATAAATGGATATACACAAAATTCTGGCATATTTATATCTGAAATAAATATAATGGAAAAGACAAAGTGTAGAGCAAATTCAAAACTTAATAACAACATTTCCAATAATTTTGAAAAATTAATGAAAGACATCAATCCAACAAATCAAGAAACTCAGCATACCACAAGAATAATATAGATAAAATAACAAACAGGTAACCCTCATACTAAAATGCAAATTAAGAGAACAGCTTAAAATCATTGGGAAAAAAACATATTATTTCAGATTAACAAGAGTAAGACTGGTAGCTTATTCTCAAAAGAAAAGGTAGCAAACAAAAGTTAATGAAATAGCATCTCTAAAATGGTTGCTGAATAAAAGAGCTATACCTACCAAAAATCATCTAATTGAAGCACATGTCAAAATATTGATGAAGACCACATTTTTAATGCTCTGCAAATGAAGCCTGATAGAAACAGGTAGATACTGCATGCTTCCAAGTATAGACAATAAAAAAATAGGCTATTAGAACCCATTATGGAATTTATTGTTAATGGGCTCTAGTTATGTAGGAGTGTTTTGTTTGTGGTTTTACAAAAAACAACATATATATAAATGAAGGAGAAAAGTTATTTACAGTTAATGAGAAACTGAGGGAATTATTCACCTGCAGTAACTAAAATTAAAGGAATAATAAGGTAAAACAGGCAAAAGAAAAATTATAGAAACAGGAAAATGCGTGTCAGCAATGGTGAATACTAGAAATGGAGTTAGGTTTTTCAGAGTATATGAATACTGACTGCTCAAAACAACAGTCTGGTGGGGTTTAAAGATATTGAGAGATAAAATGTATGACAATCATAATTCAGAAGGAGGAAAGCATCTGAAGGTATATAATGGGTTCTAAAATTCTAGAAAATGAAAAATGTCAAGCATATATTATATAAACACTACAGTGGTTAAATTATTAAATTTGGAAGTTGTTAAATGGGAACAGGGAGCATTTAAAAATATTGATTAATTGAAAAGAAGACAATACAGGAGAGAAAATATCTTAAAATAAGTGAGCCAAATAGAAAACACATAATAAAATTTTAAGTAAACCCACAAATATCAGTTATTATATTGAATATGGGCAAAATTCTACAAGTAATACACTAATATTGTAAGAATGGATTTAATACAAAACCTTAACCTGTGCTATTCTAAAAAGATACATAATGGTTGAAAGAAAATCTGGAGGAGCTATACCATGAAAAGACCAACCAAAAACAAAACAAAACAAAAATAAAGCTATTAAGACAAAATGTATTTTAAGACAAGGAAAATTATTAGAATAGATATGAAGGCAAACATTTCAAAATGACCAATCAATTATAAATATATCACAACTGAAAATGTATATGTTCTTAGTAACATCTTAAATATATGAAGCAGAAAAATCAAATTCAAAAGAGAAAAGGCAAACTCACAATTACATTAGGAGGCTTTTTCAATAACTGATAGAACAAATGAAAAAACTAAGGAATAAAATATTTTTAAAAAGACAATTAAAAATTTAATGTCTTCCCATATGTACAACCCCATACCTTAAAACAACAGAATTCATATGTTTTTCCTAGCTTACCATGAAGGATTTCCAAAATTTTATAGATGGGCTGGAAATACATCCTCAAAAATAATCAAAATATTGAAATACTTTGATTTTTCTTACCGCAACATAATTATACCGAGATGGCTATCATAAAAGATGATGAGATTATTGCTCACTTCCTGGACGTCATCCCCACACCTCTGAATATGCCTTGGGTAAAACAAGAAATCAAAAGGAAATTAGAAAATATACTTAAACATATAATAACAAAAGTTTTATAAATGAGTTCTTCTGGAATACAATTAAAGTAGGGGGCATTTTCAGGACATGGGAATTGTCCTGAATGACATTGCAATGACAGATATAGGCCATTATATATCTTGTAATCACTTACAAAAATGTGTGGGAGAGAATGTAAACTACAATGTAAACTATAATCCACCCTTAGTGGCAATGCTCCAAAATGTGTTCATCAATTGTAACAAATGTACCAAACTAATGAAGGATGTTGTTAATGTGGGAAAGTGTGGGAGGGGTAGGGAGCAGGGCATATGGGAATCCCCTATATTTTTTATGTAACATTTATGAAATCTAAGTATCTTTTTAAAAAATTAAAAAGTATGTTTAAAAGAAAATTGTGCATGCATTTGCCTGTCTTTAGCCTGTCTTTAAGGTACTAATTCAAGATTGTAAGTTTAACTGCCCCTTTCTCCACATATTTTAAATGACATCTTCATAATATAAAATTATATTTATGTAATAGTTTATTCTTGAATGTGGTAGGTTGAATTATGTACCAAGAAAAACATATTCTCAATTTTAAACCATTCCTCTGGGTGTTAAAGTTAAACAGGAATTTTTCAAGATGTTTTCAGCTAAGGTGTGGGCCAACTGAATGAGGTTGGGCATTAAACCTATTACTATAGACTCTTTTTTTTGAGGTACTGGGGGCTGGCAATTGAACCCGGGACCTCATATGTGGGATGCCAGCGCTCAACCTCTGAGCCACATCAGCTTCCTGAGTTGTTTTCTTTGTTTGTTTTGCTTGTTATTTGTTTTTGTTTATTCAGGAGGCATGGGGAACTGAACCCAGGGCCTCCCATGTGGGAGGTGGGCTCTCAACTGCTGGAGCCACATCCGCTCCCATATTACTGCAGGCTTTATGAAGAGAAAGCCATGTGGAGGGGCTGAAGCTGGGGAACAAAAAAGCTGGAAGACAGTGGAGAAGATGCAGCCATGTGATGGGAATATATATGAATGTAGAGAATTTTATCAAAACTATATATTTACATAAATAAAAATTCAAAACCATAAAAATGATAGCTAATGTGCGATAATAAAATAAATATTAGCGTATGATTTCCAGAAATATAAATCATACAATTTTAAAAGGTTAAAATGAAATATAAGTAAATTCAGTGTTGGTATTTTTAAATTTACCATATCTTTTTGTTGAAGTTGTCTTTTTTTCTTTGTGTTTGCTTCAATAAGTAAATGCATATTATTTTCTGATCAGTACAAAGCTGTTATGTTTAGAATAAACTCACATACCTTAAGAAATTGCCCTGACCATCTGTAAATGTATTTAAGAATTTCTGTTATTTCATGTACTCTGGTAACACATACAGCAAAGAAACAACCACCGTATCAAAACATAAAAAATATGTTTGGGTATTTAGTGACATTTTTACAACTTTAAAGGATTAAATGAAGCTTACAGTCCTTGGTCTTTTGTTATTCCAGTTGTTTTTTAATTAACCCGGATCAGCCTGGCAATAACACAGATGTGGTGTATACTCCTTTATTTTGGACAATTAAATAAATTGGTTTATACTTTCTTATTCATTTACATTGATCAACAACTGTATCTTTCCAAGCATAGGCACTTATTATTTTTTATATAAATTATTTTTAAAGAAGATTTAGATTACATAAAAGTTACATAAAAATATAAGGGATTTCCATATGCCCCACTCCCTCCTCCCCCTACTTTCCCACATTAACGACATTATTCATTAGTGTGGTATATTTGTTACAATTGATGAACCCAGTTGAAGCATTGCTACAAACCATGGACTACAGTTCACATTATAGTTTACACTTTGTCCCGCACAATTTTTTAAGTTTTTAAAAAATATGCAATGGCCTGTATCCATCACTGCAAAGGACACTTCTTGATAATTTATTTAAAAAGAAAAATGTGGTTTATTGTATTCTTCTGAAAAAAAAAATTGAGTCAAATCAGAATTATTCCAATTTTATGAGAAGAAAACTATCAGGTAAACAATATTTTCCTTTGTTTAATTTGGGGGAAGAAAAAGTGCTTTCTAACTATAACTTTATGAACATAAGGAATAATAGAGTAAAGCTGGACTAGAAACATTTTCCTAAAAATCATACATTTTTGTCCTCTAAAGCCAGTTCCAGAAAATATGGCAATATTCAGCGAAGAATATTTTATATACAATTTTCCTATTTAAGTTTTTTATTTTAACCAAATCTAGGACTGAATCAGAATTCTAAGCTAGGGGCCCCAAAGAAGCTCAGCAGGATTAAAAATAGTAATACAAAATAGAAAACAAGGGCTAACATAATTAAACTAAGCCCTGGAATGCCATGGAATCTAATGACCTCTCATTCTACTTTATACAGTTATCAGGCTTTACAATCACTAGAGCACAGTAAAAGAAGTTTCTGTTCCTATAAGAAGAGAGTGAAGTGACTCTTAACATTTAGATCAGGGGTTCTTAACTTTTTGTGTTCCACAGACCCCTTTGCAAGTCAGGTGTAACCACGGACCCTTTCTCAGAATGTAGCTGCAGATAGTTTTATGACAGGCAACTAGCTTCGGGTCTAACCACTACTGTAATTTCGAAGTATGGATGAGCATAAGTGATTTTTCAAGATATGCAACAACTGTAATGTGATATGAAATGAATACTACTGTAACTTATTGCATACATTCACAAGTGAAGGAAATGCTGGATTTCAGTTAGAGGTTAGAGCAGATAAAGATAAGTTGATTTTTTTCAATCCAAGCTCAAGGACCACCTGAAATCTTTTGACAGACTCCTTGGGGGTCCGTGGACCCTTGGTTAAGAACCCAGCTTTAGATGATGAGTTTAAATTTCTCTCCTCAGGGACATGACCATATAATATAACCAGTTACCAAAAGCACCATTCCCACATGGCAGTAACTCTAATGTAAATGATCTTAATTATTAAATGATCAACCAATCCTTATTATATTTCTCAATATGAAGAGCCATTTATTTCTAGCAACTTTTTCTAGTTGTCAAGATGTCATATTTGGACTAAATTATATGCCCTTTAATCTTATCTTTACCTTTTTAAATTCATATTAATACTGAATTTTCCCTGATAATTATAAAGTGTAATTCATACAAATCATAATTAATTTTTAAAAGACTGGAAAGTTTTGACCTATCAAGGACTGTTTTTTGTTTTTGTTTTTTAATTTTCACAACCTGTGTTTAATATCATCAATTACAGCTTCATTCTGTGGAAATACAATATATGTTCTTTCATAAAGCGCCATGTAGTTCATATTTATTTTATATTATGCTCATGAAATTTCAATCAGGATGGAGATGGCTGCCATTATCCTTATTTTAGAAAAGAAATAGAGAAGATAAGTATGTTGCTTAGATTTTGAGCCATAGAAAGTCAGGGATATCCTTCTAAAGCACAAGTCAGGTAAAAATATTTTTAATGGCTTCACTTTGCCTCTGGAACTAGATTCCAAATGGCTTACCTGAGAATCCAAAGCCAGAGATAGTTTGGCTCAAATCTAAATTTTATTTCCTATTCTACCTCTTCCTAAACTCTTTTTTACAACTATCTCAGACTTATCACCATTTCCCTAATACAGTATGCATTTTCACAGTTCTGATATATAACTCTTGCTATTCTTTCATTAAAATATCCTATCTTCTTCTCCACTCTCTGAAGTCCTACTCTCTCTTCAAATTTCAGTGCAAATGTATTATATTCTTATGAATCCTTCCTTATTCCTTGAAATGGATTTAGACATTCTTCTGTTATGGTCTCATTGTCAGCATAAGTATTATAGTATACTTATTTCATTCTCCTTTATAATACAGCAAGTTAAATCCACTAATACAGTATAATTTATTAGGAAGCATAGGACCATATCTTCACAGGAGTCAGCAAAAATAGAAGCTCAATAAATGTTTATTGAGTTCAAATCCTTGCATTTTGCATCCACCATGCCCAAACTGTTATTAGTTATTACACTAACCAGTAATAACTAAAATAAGATTTCCTGAATGATTCCTCTGTGGTAAGCACTGCGCTAAGTTGTTGAGAGGTTCTTTCTCACTATTGCTTTAACTCTGGCACAGCCATACCAGTCCCCACAGGGTCCGCAATGTTGGGTAGGTGGGCACTCAGGTCAGCTTTGCTTAACCACCTCTCTGTCAAAATTGTACTCGTTAATGGGGGAATCTGGACGAAAAACACCTACACAAGATTCCACAAGTATGAACACAAGAAAAATGATTATGTTGATGATCAAATCAGGAATATAACCTTAAATGTCACAGGGTAAAAAATTATGCATTATAGTCTTTTATTTTTCTCTGAGTACTTTAGAAAACAAGGTATTCAATTTCAAAAATAGGTGTCCTCATAATGACTTTTGATCTTCTACTTACTTTTTAAAATATGCTCTATTTTTAGAGCAGTTTTATAGTTACTGAAAAATTGGGAAGATAGTATGCAGAGTCTCATATACCTTACATCCAATTTCACCTAATATTAGCATCTTCCATTAGTAAGGTACAATTTTTACAGTTAATGAACCAATATTGATATACTATTATTAACCAAAATCCATACTTTATTTGGATTTCTTTCAATTTTTTACCAAATGACTATTTAAGTTCCAGGATTCCATCCAGGTTGCCACATTACATTTAGTTATCATATCCTTTTATTCAT
>JAQZBX010054145.1:0-18722 GCA_029593785.1 Cabassous unicinctus | reverse complement strand
TTTTTGCAGATCATGCGAGAGCAAAGATCTAAAAGTTCTTTTCAGGCCATTAGGTACTGAATAGGTGCAAACTGTGATTTGGTTTGCGCTTCCCCAGAACCCGAGCACCCCAGCTGGGTTATACTCAACTAGGGCCTTGGGGAGATTTACCGGAAAACTTCAGCAATTGATCCAGCTTGAGTTTTATCCCTCTGTGGCTGGCTGATTAGTTTGGGTAACAGTCTTGAACGTTTTGTGATCATTCATGGAATCCACACATACTTTCTGAGCTCTGAATATGTGCCAGGCACTGTTCGAGGTGCTAGGGATGCAGTGGTGAACAAATCACATAAAACCCCTGCCCTGGAGAACTTAGCGTTCTTAGGGGGAGGGTAAGTCAAAGATTAAAAGGCAAACACAATATAGCACTATAGACATGCTCACTAATAAGCTTTAGGGTAACTACTAATGTTTGTGTAGCATCTACAGAGCACAGTGGGTTTGATAGGGCATTGATCCCCATTTTATGGATGAGGGAACTGATGTTCTTGATCTTAGATAATCTACCTAATGGCATCCAGCCAGGTGGTTGTCTGAGTTAGCCCTGTGGACTCTTACCTGTGTTGCAGTGCCTTTCTTTCCCTACAGACATGGTTAGGCATAACCTATCTCTTAGGAAGCCCAGAATCATCTTTCCAAAGCTCCGGGCTCATTCCCAGTAAGCACGTCTGTCATGTTTTTCTTAAATGGAGACAGAATCCAAAGTGGTCCCATGCAGGTTTTCACTTCCCGTTCAGCCAGCTTTCCCAGGCTGGCCAGGTTCTCTCTTCGGCTCCTGCTGGGCTGTAGTCCAGATGCTGCCTGGGCTGCTTGACTGTGGAGGCTTGACTGTGGAAGAATCCATTCTGAGTTCACATAGGTTATTGGCAGAATTCATTTCCTTGTGGGTGAAGGTCTGAGGGCCCCAGCTTCTTGCTGGCTGGTGGCCACAGGCCACCCACAGCTCTTCGAGGCTTCCCACAGCTTCCAGAGGTGCCCTTGGCTTCTAGAGTCTGCCTGCAGCTCCTCGAGGCTGCTCGCAGCTCCCAGAGGTGCCCTCGGCATTTAGAGGTGCCTTCGGCTCCCAGAGGTGTCTGCAGCTCTCAAAAGCCAGCCTCAATCCTGAAGACGGTCTGCGATTCCTAAAGGCCACCCACAGTTCCTTGCCTCATGGGCTTTCCCAACATGGCTGCTTATTTCTTGAAAGCAGCAAGGAGAGTCTAGAATGAGTGTCCAAGTAGAAAGAAAAGCATGTGTTGGCACCAGGTGGAAAAGGGCCTGTTTGGGAGTAAGCTTGGTGAAGCCAAGCAAGGGGTTTGAAAGAGCGTTTGGGGTTATAATTATATTCTCCAGTGCTTTGCACACTTCTTCACAGCTGGTGACGATTTCTAAGAGGATTTTTCCCGCACTCTAGGGGGCACTGTGCACCTCTCTGGAATCGACATGGTGCACGGCACGCCCGTCCTGGACATAAAGCCCTACATTGCGGATTACGACGCTCCCCGGGACCCGGGTGAGCCCTCTCAGGATGACCAACGCAAGCCAACCCCTGTGTCCCGGTCCGCCGGCCTGCCTGGGAATGGTGATCGGCGGCAGCCCCGCAGCAGCCTTGAGGAGACCGAGTGTCCTGATGACAGCACCTCAGAGGGAAAGTACAGGAGTCCCGACGACATGGCAGACACCCGGTGCGCCTGGCCGGAGCACGCGGAGACGGCTGCTGACTCTGCTGCAGACTCCAGAAGCGATGGGAGTCCGAGGGTGGCAGAAGAGCCGCTTGGACCAGACCACCCAGAGGAGAGCTGTGCAGAGGAAGGGACCGCTGCAGGGAGGAGGAGCGGGGAAGAAGCGGCCGTCCTGCAGGGAAGCGGCGCCCAGGTGCAGCCCGTGGCCAAGGGCGCCCCTTCCAGGGCGGCTGGTGACGCCCAGTGCGGCAAGGTTCCCGCCTGGGTGAGGGTGGCCCCTGCAGCCACCTTAGCTGTCCGGTTTACTCCTCACGCAGAGATGGATCTCGGGCGCCTCGGCTCAGAGGGGCCACCAGGTACTTCGAGTTTCCTCTTTTTGAGTGAGGGATGAGCTTTTACTCTGACAGTTAGCCAAGTCCGGTATTTCGGGGGGCAGTGGTATGGAGCATTTGTCGATACTGACAGGTGAAAAGAAGCATGGGGGCAGGTTTGGGCACCCCATCACCCAAGGAGTTCCGCCCCGCAGCTGTTTGCTCAGGTCTGAGGAAGGCGCTGGCCGAGAATGGCTGCTGCCTCCCGAGGCAGCCCCGGATTTCTAGCTCCTTGTTTGCCTGTTACAGCAGTTCTTGGAATTTCCAAATGGTTAGCATTCAGAAGCCACACTGTGCTTGTTCTTAAGTCAGTCAAAGTGTTCATCTGTCCTGCAGTCCTGCTAGACGAGAGAGCTGTACCATTTTATTGTCGTGGTTGGTGGCTCTCGGCTCAGCCTTCTGGCACAGAGGACTCCAGGAGCCCATGGGGAAGAGGAGAGTCTGAGCACAGGAATTGTCCCCACGGTCCCAGGACCAGAGACATGAAGTTTACTGCAGAAGAGAGGCTTCAGGGCTCTTGGACCTTGTTTTCTTTACCACATTGCTCCTGGTAAATGTTATCTGGTCTTCCCAGCAGACAGCAGATCCCCAGCAGCAGTCTAGAGTGAAGGAAGGGCTGTTAAGAGGGGGGCACAGTGATACCCTCAGAAGCTGCCAGTTGCTAAGGAGGAGATGGCAAGTTTCAAAAGATAGAAAGCTGTAGTTTGTGTCACGACTCACTAAGGGGCCATAATAGTCACGTTAGATGGGAATTTCACTCATTTTTTCATTCATTCATTCATTCATTCATTCATTCTACGATTGTGTATCAGCCAGTGTTCTAGAGCCAAAGAGACACAAAAAAAATTCCTGCTCATGGAGCTTGCTTTCGGCAGTGTGCAGAGAGACAGACGAAAAGCACGGTAAGCAGGTAAACCGTGTGTACTGTTAGCGTGTGAGCAGGGCTGTGGAAGAGTTTTTAAAGGAACAGAGCGAGGTAGGTGGGGTGCGGGGGCTGGGTTGCAGTCTGGCATAGGGAAGCCAGAGGCGGCCTCCTTGAGAGGATGCTCAGAGGCCAGAGCGGTGAAGGCGCGAGCCGTGTGCATGTTGGGTTCAGAACGTGCCAGCTAGAGGGGCAGTCAGGACACAGCCCCAAGGTGGATGTGGCTGGATAGGCTGAGTCAGGGCACGGGGTGGAGCTGAGTTCCAAGGAGCTCAGGGAGAGGGGGCAAGGCCACGGAGGGTTTTCTAGGCCATTGCGAGGTCTGAGTTTTTGCCTAGAGAGAGGTGGAAAGCCGAGGAGCCTGCTGTCCGTGTCCCCCAGGGAAGCGGGGACCAGCCATCTCTGGGATCAGGCCACTGCCCAGAGTGGGTGCAGGAGATTGCTGGGATGCACCCCTCAATGGCAGGCAGAAGACAGCTTGTCGGACTTGTCCCTTAAAAGAACACAGGGCACAGGCATCTGATTTTTCCTGCGTTGGAAGGTGGGGAGGAGTAGAGGGCATCTGGCATTTGACATTCCAACCTGGTCATCCTGATGGGACCAAGAGGTCTGGAAAGTTGGGCTAGAAACAAATACCACAGCACACTTCAGAGATGACCTACCACCCTCTTTTCTCTTGGGGCCACAGCCAGTCACACTGTTGCTTTTTTTTTTTTTCTTTTTGGATGGCAAGTGACTTTGAGTTTTGTTTTGTTTTTTAATTTTAAACTTTTTATTTTGAAACGCTTTCAAACTTATAAGACAGTTACAAAATTAATATAAACTCCACACAGAGAATTCCAACATACCCCTCTCCCTGCAGACACCCAGATTCAGCAATTTTAACACTTTGCCACATTTGCTGTATCATTCTATCTGCCCATCAGTGTATCAGTCCATCTGTCTGTCTGTCCATCCTTTTTATGAACCTGCGTGCAGGCTGCATACATCACGCCTCCTGAACACCCAACACTGCCGTGCTCATCTCCCAGGAACGAGGACCCTCACCCGTGCAGCCACCTTAAGTGCAGCCACCAAGTTCAAGAAACTCAACATTGATGTCGTCCTTTCATATGTCCCAATAATGCCCCTTCCAGCCTTCTCTCCTCCCCTCTTAGATCCCGTCCAGGATCACGGACTGCCCTCAATTGTCATCATCTCCCTAGCTGCTCTGTGTTGTTTGCTGTGGGAACATAAATACAGCATAAACTTTCCCATTTCAACCACCCCCAGGCACTCCATATGTTTTCTAAAATTAAAGTATATGAAAAAGGACACAAAATGATAAATGTGATAGGAAGTTTTGCCACCTGACAGGGCAGGTTTCTGTTTACCTGAACAGGCACTTAGGTGGGGCAGAGTGGCCTGCCCCTGGCACTGACACTGAGCTTTCCAGGTGTGTCTGTTTCACTCTGGTCTTGGGACCCCCTTGTGTCCTTGCTCCATGGGGAAGGCGGTGTTCTTGAACCCAGCTCCGATGTGCCCTCCCTTCCAGCAAGCTGCTGCTCTGCGCATTTGTGGGTCTGGTTCTCCTTGTGGCTTTCTGAGAGCTGGGACTGTCATGTGTTTCCCAGACCATGCCTCCGTTTTGAGAAGAAAATGGCAGGGAATTGAATTAAAGTCTGTATTGAGGGTAGAAAAGTGACATTTGAGTTAACAGAAAAATGGAAGCTCAGCTCTCGTCTTTAGGAGGCTAAGGAAAAACACCACAATGATTGTTTTATGCAGCAGAAGAAAAATGTTGGGTGGATGAATTTAATCTAAGGGTGATAAATACCACTTGAAGGTGACTCACAATGACTAAATAGATTTCCAGACCCTATTCATTCCCAGGAGCCAGACAAATTCCACATTGAAGTTCACTGTAATGACATTTGACCTGCATGATTTTGTTTTTCCTTTAAAAATAATTTATTCATTTCTGGTCACAGAATTCAGGGAAGCAAGGGCGATGCCCACTGACCTGCATGATTTTGAGAGTTCAGTTGTGTTCTCGTTGCAGACGTCAACTGGACTTCATTTAAGTATTTTCGATCAGCCGAGGAAGCAAAGCGAGCCATCGAGGCCGTGCTGTCAGCTGATCCTCGGTCTGTGTATCGCCGGAAGCTCTGCCAGGACCGCCTTTTCTACTTTACCGTGGACATAGCTCACGTCACTTGCTGGTTTGGCGATGGCTTTGCAGAAGTTCTGAGGATCAAGCGCGCGACTGAGGCCGTCCAGATGACTGACCCTGCAGAGTCCTTCGTGCCTTTGGGATATTAAGGTGCCTCTGTCACATCTTTAAGACACGATTGGCCTTGAGATGGGGTTTTTGGATTTTCTGTATTTCTTTGCAGAAGATAGCAACACTTTGTGACCTCACTGCTTGGATTGATTTGGGCTGTCCAAAATATTTATTTGCAAAACATGTCTTTTAATAAACTTAGAGATATGAAATTTAGAGAAATCACCTCACACTATCTTGACCTGTTAATATTGAGAATCCAAAGGTGACTGTCTCAAAGAAGCTGATTGTTCTTGGTACTTGATGAAATTAGGCAAAGAGCCCATTATAGCAGGGGAGTTGAAGCTGGGAGGTCTGTTCAACAGTTCACATTGGTTTTCCTGTCTGAAAAAGCCTGATCTCTATTTTATTCTAAATCAAACTGAGTTATGACATAATAGGAAATTAAGAAATCAAAAACCAGTGGTTTTAGAGATCTTTAAAAGAGATTAAATCCCTGTGTTTCAGAGACTTTGTGATATATAAGTATATACATGTGTGTATCTAAGTGTATTTAATCTTCACTCCAAAAAAGAGGCTCTGAACTTTCTTTGGATGTCTTTGTATCCGAAAAGGAAATCATCCCCCAAAGTTTAAGAAAATAACTTAATTACTGGTTTATTTCTTTTTTACTCATTCTGTGGCTATTTATTGAGAACCCACCATTGGTCAGATCTTGGTGATAAAATGAGATGAACAAGATGGATTTCTCATGGCAAGTCATGGTTAGTGGAGGAAAGAAGGCATGAGCAAATTACTGCCTACAGTTGATAAATACAGTAATTAAGTCTGTACAAGCGTCCTGGATGGCACCAAGTAGGAAGCAGTTGTAGGAATGTATTGCCTGTAGGTGGTCTGATGACATGATCCCAGATAACTGAAGGCTTATGAGCAGCATAGCCACGTTACATGCCTGGGTTTTCCTAATCACAGCTCTCAGTCTTTCTACCTGATAGGTCATGGTTTGAAATGAACCCCTCTGTCTGCTCCTACTTGCCCAGTCATTTGTGGCTGATAACACTGTACACATGAACAAAATGGTTTGTAGTTGTCTTTGATGTTACTTAGAACTTCTTGGGAAGCAGCTTTAATTTGATTTTTAAAAATCATTTTATTTTGAGATAACTGTAAGTGCACAGGAAGTTGCAAAAATTTTACAGAGACCCCCTGTATTCGTCATCCAGCTTCCCCAACGTCACATCTTACGTAACTGTGGTACAGTATTAAAGCCAGGAAACTGACATTGCTACAGGCTACCCTTGAGTTTAATTTCAGTGTCTTTTTTTTTTTTTTTTTAATAAATATTTTGAAACTGAATCAGGGCTTGACACAAAAAATGTTACATTGTTGGGGAGCGGATGTAGCGCAAGCAGTTTAGCGCCTGTTTCCCACATACGAAGTCCTGTTTTCGACCCCTGGTACCTCCCCCAAACAAAAACAACAATAAACAAATGAAAAAAACAACTCGGGGGAGCCAGTGTAGCTCAGTGGCTGAGGTCCCAGGTTCAGTCCCCAGCCTCGGCACCTCAAAAAAAAAAAAGTTATATTGTTGAGTATGGAAAAAATAACTCTGGGGAAGATACTAGCCAGCCTTCTAGCAAGAGGACCGTTCAGTTGTTGAGTTATACGTTCTCAGGATTTACAGTGACCAGGATCCAGCCCAGGGTGCTGCCAGTTGTCGAGACTCCTTTAGCCTCCCCGCCTGGGCTTCAGCCCCCCTTGCACACCCTGGGAGGAGGTCGTGGTCCTGCCCTACAGCCCATTCCGTCCAGGCTGCTCAGGATGCTCTTCCTCAGTGAGATGAGAGCTGTCTTCCCCCAGGCCCACCCACTAGGGAGCCGCACCCAGCCAGGCCCACCGCCTCGGAAGCAAGGCTTCCTGCCTTTTCTTCTGGAAACTTCTTCACCAGAGGGAAACAACTGCTGCTGGCTTTGCTCTTTGGAGCCTGTAGGGGGAGCCTTGGTAGCCGGTTTGTTTCACTCACTTAGAGGAAAACTCCGGGAGTTGAGGTGGTTTGAGGTGATTTGGGCCGGGCGCTCTGTGCCAGCTTCCAGGAACAGTGGCTTTCACAAGAAATGCCGACGCTTGTTCAGCACGCGTAAGGAGAGGTTAGAAGGCTGCGGGCCATTCACCTGTACTACTCCTTGCTTGAACTGTAGGTGAGTTTACGGGTGGGATGGGCCATTCCGGCATGTGGAGGCCGAGCGCAGCCAGGTGGGCTCTAGGCCAAGCCGGTAGCGGGCACGCACGGGGCACTTACTGTGCTCGTGTGCTTACGGCTTTTGCTGGAAGAGGGGAGAATGAAGCTGAAGACATGAAGGCATCTACCTCTTGGTGGTGGTTTTCTTTTTATGATGCGGTCCCCAACAGGCAGGCGAGGACTCCATGACAACGAGGCTGTATCAGTTACTGAACGTCTGTCGTGCGCTCAGCACTGGGCTGTGCACCTTTCCTACCCCCACCAGAGGTGACGACCCCTCACAGGGTTCCAGCCCCCAGCCGCGCCCCGGGGCCTGCTCGCCCCGCAGCGCCGTGCGTGCGGCTCTTTGCAGGCCAGCGCTTGCTGAGCGGGGCGATGTTCGTGGCTATCCAACCCCTAACGAGGAACGAGGAACGGGAGGAGTGGGGCAGAAACGCCCACTGCCAGCAGCTGTGCGGGGACCCTGCTGGGAAGCAGGGTGGGAACGAGGAGAGCCCTGCCTGTGGGCTTGGAAACTTCCCGCGTTGTGTCTGCTCTGCCCTGTGCAGCCGTGAGGCCTTGGGAAGTCCCTGCACCCACCTGCAAGTCCCCGACCTGACAGAGTTAATGCTGGGAAGGCATTTCCTAAACGGTCAAACGATCAGGCCACTTCGGTGACGTTCTTGTGCCGTCGTCACCCGCTCCGGCTGACCTGCTGATGAGTAGACTTCAGGGGGCCTGGTGTCCCTGAGATCCCATGTCTGGATGGCCTCCATTTGCTTTCTTATGGCAGAAATACTTATAAAAACCAACACAGGACTCCTTTTAGCAAGCTATGTGGTGTTTGTTTTTACAACTTTTCTTTTTATTCCCCTGTATTTGTTACCACCTTTTTAAGCAGAACCGTTTTCACTCTTAAGCCCGCTGAGTCTGCCCACTGCTTTCAGCAGCTTAGGCGAGCTTATAATTGGGCTCCTCGAAACAAAGCTTTTCTTTGGACAACAAGCCCTCTGGATCTTTGCCCCCATTGAGTGGGTTGTTTAACATACTCATTTCTAGAGGCCTAGTCCACGTAGAGTTGTTAACTAACTACAGGGGATGGAAAGTTTAAAAACAAATCCTCTAAGAGGAAACTCCCTTTTAAACATCAAAGTGTACCCCTTGGAGCACACAGTCCAATGACGGAAGATTCGGTCAAGAAGGAATCTGCCTGCTAGCGAAACACTTGAGACCAAAAATGTAACATTAGGTAACGTACATCTTCCAAGAAATGTTACCTCAGTCACTTAAAATCAAGCTATCCGAGGTTTTGCTAAGGGAGATGTCACCAAATGCGCCCACCTTCAGGATTTACCTGCCGCGATGCCACGTGTGCAAGACAACCCCCCCCCCGCCGCCCGGGCTACCCTGTCCCCCGAGCTGCCTTCCCTGCCCGAGCCCACAGTCACCAGCTCAGCCCCCTTCTCACACACATTCTCCTCCTTTCCCGGTCCTAGCCCAGATAGTTCGGGAAAATCGCTGCATTTCTATTATGAGAAAATGACATTGTAATCATGGTGTAGGATTAACAAGGGAAAGTTGTGCCTCCATGACAGAGAAGCAAGTCATACGTTTCAAAGCACAATTAGATAGGATAGGGTTTTCTGTTGTTAAAAATAAGTTTCCTAATCTAGTAAGTTCTACAACGACTCTCCAGCATCTGCCCTGCCCTCAGACCCTCTGCCCCTTCTCGGCCCTGGTAGGTCCTGGCAGGTACGAGTCTTAGGACTCAAGGTCTAGCTTAGCGCAGGTGACAGGCAAGCAGAAGAAAAGCCTTGAAGAGCCTTCCCAGTACTCCAGGTGCAAAACCTCAGTGTCTCACTTCCTGTTTGTGTCTGCAAGAGCCACCTGGCCTATGAACTCAGCAGATGATGCAATCAAATCTGAATCAATGTGTGTGTGTGCTGCGCTGAAAGAGAAAAATGGGAGGACTGGATAGAATACAGTGTTATCGACCTCTTCTGCCTTCTGGATACTTGAAAATTCTACCCCGATTCTTCACTAATGTACCTAATTCTTCATGCAGTTAAGTATATAGAAAAACAAATCACTCACATGCTAAACACTGAAAAACTGCACAATGATTCTTCACATCAGGATAGACTTGACAGTTTACAAAGCTGTTTTAAACATACAGTATTTGGCGTTTATATCTCAGTAGCATGATGGGTTGGTTGTACTTCTTGGAGCTAAGCTCAGGCCTGGTCACCGTTTTAGAATAGGGGTCAGCAAACTACAGTTCCAAGGCTGCATCTGGCTGCCTGGCTTTGTATGACCCATGAGCAAAGTTTGGTTTTCCATTTTTTTAAAAGGATTTTAAACAAACAAGATGCATCGGACCATAGCCTGCAAAGCCAAAAATACTTCCTGGGTCTTTATGGAAGAAGCTTCCTGGACTCCAGTTTCGGACATTATTTCTCTGAAAAGATGTTCTGAGTTCCAGAAAGGGAACTTAAAAATTAATTTTCAGGATACCAGATGCTTCTAAGTCAGGGACTATACTTGGAAAGGACTGAGTCACAGAGCGGTGTGAGAACGTCGGTAAAGCGTTTACAAACAACGTGTATGTGTTATCCCATTCACGTGTGTAAAACAAGGCGCTATGCAAATCCATGTTTACACAGATGTAGGAAATTTCAAGATGGATACACAAAAAGCTGCTAACAGTGGTTACCTCTGGGGAGGGTCCCTAGAGGCTCCTTGGGGAAGGAGTCTTCTCACTTTATTCTCTTCAGTGTTTTGTGCCTTTTTTCCTAATCCCAAACACACATTATTTTTATATGGGGGCATAAGCTGAGTAAAATGTTCTGTACTCAAACTGGAATGGACATGAAATGTTAGTATAGTTTAATAAACAACTTAGATATATTCCTATAACTAAACACATAACTATAATCAAATCTCCCCGCCCCCAACATCTGATAAATTTGGTTAGAGACGTTTTGCTTTTTCCTGGAGCATAACATTTGGATCACAAAATCAAAATCCACCCAGATCACACATCAGCTGGGGCCGAGCCAGTTCGGAGCAGGTAAGCCCTGTCCCCGAGGGTGCACTAGTGTTTTCTGTTCGTCCAGAGACAGGCTTTTGTGTAAGGTTTATGCTCCTGGCAGAAGACAGCTGCCCATCCAGCTGGTGTTGCTGGCAGAAAGCTGGGCTGCCAGAAAGCCCCTTAGCCTAGTACCCACCAACCTGTGAGCTTTGTCCCATCTGGCCTAAGGGATGGGTCTCTGCTTGCAGGATCCCCTCTCTCATCAGCTCCACCCACTGGCTCTGTGCCTTCTTGCCTTTTGTGAGCTAATAGGCCGTGGACTGGTGGGGATTGCTCTTTGCTCTTTCTGCATCCCCAGGGCCAGCCCTTGCCCGCTGTCAGGATGGGAACTCAGAGCTCAGGCAGTTGAGTCAGCAGGAAAGCAGAGGCCTGGAGCTGGAGTCTGGCTTGCCCAATGGGCTGGGCCCAGGAGGAAGGCCAGGTGAACAGGTGAGCAGAGCAGATCCTGTGTTGGAATAGGACTGGCAATAGACATGGGAACTAGGAATCTGCCTGGCTCAGGGAAGCAGTCAAGGTCTGAGAGAGCCAGTTCTCTCAGGGGTGGGGCTAGGCATGTTATCCATGGCACCAGGTACAAGGCACAAGGCAGAGACCCCTCATAATCTTCCTTAGTTCTTTGCCAAGATATAAGGTCCCATTCAAAGATACCTTCAATGCAGTAGGAAAACACAAGGAAGGAGTGCTTGAAAATGATGAGACGAAGAGGCAAACAGTGACATATAATGGGTTGATCAGTGAAGCCATGCACAAAATGCTCACTGGATCAGATGGGAGGTCCATGTGGTCGTCAGGGCATGCCCACTATTCACATTGGAAATGCTTCTGCTGCCATGTGGTCAAGCCTAGGCTAGCCTTCCAGGTGAGGAGCTACATGGCCCAGTCTGGCTCACAACGAATCAGTCACCAGACATATAAGCGAGACCATTCAGCTCTAGCTGAGTTGGCCTAGACCAGAAAAATTGCCCAGACAATACACAGGGCCATGAGAAGAATCAAGCGTTCACTATTTTAAACAATAAAGTTGGGGTGATTTGTTACAAAGCAAAAGCCAGCTGATTCATCTGGTTATTACACTCATGAGAGGATCAATGGAAAATGAGTTTACCTAACTGGATGATTTAACATGAAAAATTCCTTAAATGATGATGGGGTCTTTAGGGCAGGCTGGACTTTTGTGATGAAAGTCAAGAGAGAATAATAATAGCTATTGAGCACTAAGGGCCAGTTGTGGAGCTAAGAGTTTCATATGGATTATCTCCTTTAATCCTCACAGCAAACCTATGAGAAAATATACTCTTATTATTTTCACCTTTCAGATGAGTAAATTGAGGCTCAGGGACATTAAATTACACAGCTAGGGAGGGAGAAGACTTAGGATATACATCCTGAGTCTGTCAAACTGCAGAACCAACACTTTTACCCACTAACTCCAAGGTTTCTAGCCAAGGAGAATCTACAAATGGAAGAGTCATAACGGGGCAGTAAGACTGAGCTCATCATCCCTTTCCCTCAAATCACATACAACTTCTGGACAAAGAGTGAACCTGTGGCAGTTTGAGATTATTTTTGTGAATCCCAAAAAGAGAAAGATTATGTTTATAAACTGTTCTATTCCTCTGGGTGTGATACCCTTTGATTATATTGGATTCAGTTGAGGGGTCCTTGATTAGATTACCTGTTAGGATTGCTTTGAGGGCTTTCTTTCATTTGACCACTTCAGTAGGGCATGACTCAGGTTGAGTCCCTACCCCCTTGGTAGGCCAATATAAATGGACACTCACTCAAGAAGACACACAGGCATCGGGAGAGATGAGCCATTCACCTGATAGTTTGCAGCTGACCTTGGGAGGAGAATGGAACAGCTGAGAAGGCCTGGAAATAAACTAACCCTATGCCAGGAGAGAGAGGAAGCCCAGAGAGACAAGCTCTATGCCAGTCTGCAGCTGAGAGAGAGGAAGCCCAGAGGGGAAGGCTGAATCCCTGCAGAGATCAGTGACCATCTTGCTTCAACATGTGGCAACTGAATTTGGTGAGAAAGCAACCTTGAGATGGACTCTTTTGGGACTTGTAACTGTAAGTTTTTACCCCAAATAAATACCCTTTATAAAGCCAACAGATTTCTGGTACTTTGCATCAGCACCCCTTTGACAGACTAATACAGAACCCATGCATTTGTTCTGCTGCCTGCTGAAACCCCAATAAATGGCAGCAAAGAAGAGTAAATTAAACCCAAATTAAGCAGAAGAAAGGAAAGAATAAAGATTGAAGCAGAAATCAATGAAAGAGAAAATGAAAAATAAATGAGGAGAATCCATAAAACCAAAGTGGTTCTTTAAGATCAATAAAATTGATAAACTTCTAGCAAGACTGGTCAAAAAAAAGAGAGGACACCAATTACCAATAGCAGGAATGAGAAAGGTGACACCACTACAGATTCTACAGATGTTAAAAAGGAATATTATGAACAACTTTATGCCAATAAGTATGACAACTTAAATGAAGTGAGCAAATTCTGTGAAAGACACAAATTATCAAAGCTCACTCAAGAAGAAACAACCTGAATAGTCCCTTATCTATGAAAGAAATTAAAATAGTTAAAAAACCTTTCCCCCAAAGAAAACTTCTGGTCCAGATGGCTTTGCTGGTAAATTCTGTTAAACATTTAAGGAAGAAAAAAATAAGACCAATTGTGCCCAACTCCTCCAAAATATTGAAGAAGAGGGATTATTTCCCAACTCATCCTATGAGCTCAACATTATCCTAATAACAAAACCAGACAAAAATATTACAAGAAAAGAATACTACAGACCAATATATCTCAAAAACATAGATGCCAAAATCCTAAGCAAAATTTCAGGAAGTTTAATATTACAAATGTATTTAAGGAATACTAGATCATGGCCAAGTGGGATTTATACCAGGAATGCAGGGTTAGCGTAACATTAGAAAAATCTATGTAATTCACCATATTTACAAACTAAAGAATTATCATATGATCATTTCAATAGATGCAGGAAGAGCATTTGACAAAACCCAATGTCCATTCCTGATTTAAAAAAAAAAAAACTCTCAGAAAACTAGGAGTAGAAGGAAACTGCCTAAACCAATAAAGGACATCTACAAAAACCTGCAGCCAGCATTATTTTTTTTAAAGATTTATTTATTTATCCCCCTCCCCTCCCATTGTTTGCGCTTGCTGTGTCTGTTCGTCGTCTTTTAGGAGGCACCAGGAATGAATCCGGGACCTCCCACGTGGGAGGGAGGTGCCCAATCACTTGAGCCACCTCCACTCCCTGCTTGTTGTATCTCCTCGTTATGTCTCCCCATTGCGTTGTCTTGTTGCGTCAGCTCGTCTTCTTTAGGAGGCACTGGGAACTAGACCTGGGACCTCCCATGTGGGAGGTGGGTGCCCAACTGCTTGAGCCATATCCGCTCCCCCATCATTCTTTTTTTTTATCCCACAAGAAACATTATTTATTCATGTGGATTATGTTAACTATGTTCTTTAAACTTTTAGAAGAAAAGTTTCAAAAAGAGGAGACCTATATAATGTTCAAACTATACTCTTAAAAATATTATTTTATTTATACTCATGTATGAAAAAAAATGGTTTTATTATCATGTTTACTTACATACCAAAATTGGAAACAGAGTTCAATAACAAATTGCATCTAAATTTTATAAAGAAAACACAAATATTAAAAACACTGGTTACAGATAGCAGAGTGGGGGGGAACCCATTAGCTAAAATTTGCATTTTAGGTAAAGAGCAGCACCCTCTGAGAAGAATAAAAAAATTAGTAATATTTGTCTATACTAAAAAATAATATATACATAGGAAAGTTAGTGATTGTACTGACTTTATTACCTTTGCTAAGCCATTTTATCTTCCTCACATTCAATGCAAAGAAATAACACTTAATATGAACGAAAATATGTCCTCGTTATTATTCACAATAAAAAGGATCTGCTTCTCTCTGAAGGCCTGGGAGAATTATACACTAGGGATCACTTAATGGTTTGAGTGGACCAACGTATTGTTTTGATTCTGATCCACTGAAGAGAATCTTAAGCGTATGTAGTGACTGAATTAACTCCACGGGGGCTGACATAGATCAAAGCATTTTTGTAGGGTCCCCAGATCTCACTAAATAAGAAAAGACCCTAAACAAGGAAATAAAACAATCTGTCCAGCAATTATATCTATAGGTTCTTTCTTAGCATAAGGTGGAAAAGGGGCCCTTTGTTGAGCACATTGTGGTCTAAAGACTGCTGGATTGATCTGTGTCTGGCATAATGAAGATAAGAAACATACTGAGTCCACTGTCAGATGAAGAAACTTGGATAACTTGTCTCAATTCTTCAAACAGTGGAGCAAGCTCCTTTTCTAGGCTGACAATTAGTCCTGTTTTGACACTGCTGCTGGCTATGAAACACACCACCAAAGGTACACGATTAAATTGAACCACCTGGTAGGTGGTGTAGTAACAGATAGATAAGAAACCAGTCTTAAAGCATCCTCTGGGGCATTATCATTTGCCATTTTAATAACTGGTACTCCATCTCTATCTGACAACAATAGTGTGGAGCACTTCAACACTTGGTGATTTTTAATACAGGAATCGTTTTAGATCATCCACCATGATGAACCCCTTTCTTCTGCAGATTCAATCTCCACGCCCTGGGCTTCGGTTCCCGGGGCTGCCAGGTTTTTCCCGGCTGTCACTTCAGGAATAGCTTCAAAGGCAGGTTCACCTATAAGCCATGGTCACATGATTCATGACCTCGTCAGCACTCCAGGAAGCACTTCCTATGCTTCTGACACCAGGTGATGCAGAATTTTCCCCATTATTATTATTATTTTTTGAAATTTATTTATTTATCCCGCCCCCCCGCCCCCCGTTGTTTTGTGCTCGCTGTCTGCTCTCTGCGTGTTCTTCTGTGTCTGCTTGTCTTCTCTTCAGGTGGCATCAGGAACCGATCCTGGGACTTTCCGGAGTGGAAGAGAGGCACTCAGTCTCTTGAGCCACCTCAGCTCCCTGGTCTGCTGCGTCTCTTATTGTCTTTCCTCTGTGTCTTTTTGTTGCGTCATCTTGCTGCGCCAGCTATCTGTGTGGGCAGCACTCCTGCGCGGGCCAGCACTCTGCATGGGCCAGCTCTCCACTAGGGCTAGCTCACCGTGACTTTCACCAGGAGGCCCTGGGAATTGAACCCCGGACCTCCTATATGGTAGACGGGAGCCCAGTCGCTTGAGCCACATCCATTTCTCCCCCATCATTCTTAATAGAACAAAACAAGGACTAACATTCTCAGCACTTCTATTCAGTATTATACTGGAGGTGCTAGCTAATGCAATTAGGCAGTCAAAAGAAATGAAAGGCATACAAATTGGAGGAAGAAACATAATTGTCTTTATTAAAATATGACATGATTGTCTATGTAGAAAATCCTAAAGAATCAGCAGGAAAGCTTAAGAGATTTTAACAACATCATAGAATATAAGGTCAAAAAACCAAAACTCTGTTTTTCCTATTAACAATTGGAAGCCAGAGATTAAGATTTAGTATCTTGGAAACAGCAGAGAAAAAAAAGACACAGTACAGAAATTAATCAAATGACTTATTATAGCAGAACTCCATGAAATTAGAAACAGGAAAACAATAGAGAAAAACCAGAGAAGCCAAAAGCTGGTTATTTGAAAAGATAAATAAAATTGATAAATCTCTCACCAGATTGACCAAGAAAATAAGAGAGAAGATACAAATTGCCAATATCAGAAATGAAAAAGGGGATGTCATGACAATCACTACAGACCTTACAGATAATAGAAAAATAATAAGGGTATCTTATAAACAGCTCTATGCCCACAAATTTGACATCTTAGATGAAATGGGCCAATTCCTTGAAATACACCAACCCTCCAAAAGCACTCAAGAAAGGAGCAGTCTGGTCCTAGGAACTTTCAAAACTGGCTAGCCAAGATTCCCTTCCTAGACAGAGTCCCACTGAGAAGAACCAGCTGGGAGTGAAATAAGATTTAAGCAGTGTATTAGTCAGCCAAAGGGGTGCTGATGCAAAGTACCAGAAATCTGTTGGCTTTTATAAAGGGTATTTATTTGGGGTGGAAGCTCACAGTCACAAGGCCCTAAAGAGTCCAACTCAAGGTTACTTCCTCACCAAAGTCTGTTACCACAGGTTGAAACAAGATGGCGGGCAATGTCTGCGAGGGTTCAGCCTTCCTCTTTCCTCTTAAGGCTCCGTGGTCCCAACTCCTTCCGATCTCAGCTGTAGGCTGGAGGGCTTGTTTCTTTCCAGGCTCAGCTGCTCTGGTCTCTTCACAAGGTCAGCTGTAAACTATCAGGTGAATAGCTCATTTCTCTTCCTGGGGCTGCAGGATCCTCTTCTGTGTCTATGGAGCTCCCTTCCTCTGTGTATCTTCTCTGTGTATCTACTTCTGTGTGTCTCTTTGATTAAGTGTCCATTTATATAACCCACAAAGGGGACGGGTACTGTTATACTCTACTGACGTGGGCAGCAGGATGCCCGCGAGAACCCAGGAGAGGGAGGAGAGGACCTCGCCATGGGAGGGAAAGCCAGGAACCCCGGGAGCTCTGGCTAGCCAATTCCTGCTGTTAAGCCAGCCATTGCATGCTATTCGTCACAATAGCCTGCAAACTAACACACCATCTGATTTTGAAGGTTCCAGTATTTATGTTAAAATTTTACAAATTTTCTAAAAGTACTTTGAAATTGGTATTGATGTATTGCATCTCCTGAAGGCTGAACCTTAAGGTTGAGTTTTAAAGCTCTCACACGTGGGAAGCTTCCATGGCTTTGAACCAACCCCAGAGCAAACAGAGCCACCTTTCATACACAAACAACTGCCTTGCTGCGTGAAACTCAGCAGTCTACATGAGGGAGTTCACTTTAAAGGGAGAAATTGTGCACTTTATTTATTTATTTCCCCTCATTGTTTACATTTGCTGTGTCGGCTTGCTGTGTGCTGGTCTTCTTCAGGAGGCACCGGGAACCGAACCCAGGACCTCTGATGCGGGAGGGAGGCGCCTAATCACCTGAGCCACCTCCACTCCCTGCTTTGTTGTATCTCTCATTATGTTTTCCTTGTGTCTCTTGTTGCATCATCTTGTTGAGTCAGCTCGCCGCGCCTGCCCATCGCATCAGCTCGCTGTCTTGCTTGTTTTCTTTAGGAGGCACCAGGCACCAAACCTGGGACCTCCCGTGTGGTAGGTGGGAGTTCAATTGCTTGAGCCACATCCACTTCCCACACTTTATTTTATTTATTTATTTATTTTATTAGAGAAGTGTGAGCTTACAAAACAAACATGCATCATGCACAGAATCCCCATACATCACCCCTCCACCAACACCTCACATTGTTGTGGAACATTTGTTACAGATTATGAAAGACCGTGATCAGACTATTACCACTGACTGTGGTCCACTGCATACACTTGGCGTATATTTTCCACACACCGCCTGTTATTAACGCTAGGTGTAAGTATTGTACATTTGTTATAGTTCGTGAGGGAACTATCTGCACTGCTTACCACAGTCCGTCTCCCACCACATGGCGCACTGTGTGGCACAGTCCCAAGCCTTGCACGTTCTACCCAAAGTGTACGTGCGCTCAGTGGCTCTCACTTTCATCACAGACTTGTGCACTCATTGCCCCGTTGTTGTACACTTTAAAAAGGCATATTGCTTTGTAGTAAAATAACTCACGCTGCTATCACCACCATTAAAAACCACATTGTTTTGATTTGGTACTTAAATGATATTTTTGGGGTGAAAATTATCACTAGCATAATATATTGATTTTCCAAAGTTTTATAACTCAGTAAAGGTATTACCTTCCTTGGATTTTACTTGAAAAAGTCCTTATGACTTTGTTTTTTGTTGTTGTTTTTTTTAAAAGATTTATTTATTTACTTTATCCATTTTAAACCCCCCCTTCCCCTTTTGTGTCCATTCGCTGGGCAGTTCTCTGTGTCTGTTTCCTGCCATCTCTTCTCATCCTCCTCCTCCAGTCTTCACCAGGATTCGATCCTGGAGACCTCCGATGTAGGAGAGAGGTGTTCTGCCACCAGCGCCACCTCGGTTCCTGGTTTTTGGAGCATCTCGTCTTGTCTCTCCCCT
>JAQZBX010054144.1:0-18717 GCA_029593785.1 Cabassous unicinctus | reverse complement strand
TGAATTTATGTGCTATATTTTCCAGTTAATTTTTTGTTAAATTTTCTACCACTTGTTTCCACATTTCATCAAATTAAAATCACAAAGATGAATGAATATTGTGATTTTTATATCCAGGAATGTTATAATAGAAAGTATACACCTGACTGCTAATCTTAAATTTGCTATAATCTGCATGAAATGACTTATTTAAATAGTCATAATTAGGAAATGTGAGGAAACACAATCACATCACAAGATTATACTAAATATAAATGAGAAAGAATGTGAAATTTATTTGATTTTAAAATGCTTCTTGAGGACTTAAATATGGGATAAGTTAACATTTCAACTTCTCTTACAGGGCCTTCTTTTCACACCAAACGATTTCCCCTGGCAAATGTTCCATTCCAGTTCTCCTTCAGGAGCAGTGATGACCCTAGCAGCAGAAGGTAATCTGAAGGTAGATGTGATGATATCTTTTTTTGTTTCTATAAATACACGTGTTTAAATGACCAGATTTTATCCTTTGCAACTTCTGGTACCACTATTATTTTTTATTAGATTTTAACATAATGACAATATATGTTTTTCCTCTGTTCATATGCTCACTATCCCTGTAAAGATCTTGGCTGGATTGTAAAGATATATTTCTCTCAAGAAGACATCATGGCCATTTCAATGATGTTTAATACTTGTTTATGTAGACTCTAAACTAATTATGAATTAAATGTCACCCAATAATCACAATTAAAATGGTTTGCAAAAGTGATTGCTAAAAGAATTAAATCACAATATTTGCCACAAAGTAGAGTTTGATTTCTATTATTTTTCTCCTGGCATTCAGAATATTTCCTACTTAGTGGAGTGTGAAGAGAGAATAGTGCATAACAAAAACAAACAAAACAAAACAAAATGTTAAAGTGGCATCTGTAAATGCACTGAACACTTCAGTTGGTACAACAACTTGAAAATTCAAGATCCACTATATTTAGGGTGAGATTTCCTGATGGAAATGTTTTTTTTTTCTTTAACATGTCAAAGACCAAATTGTTTAACCTATTCTTAATTAATTGTAAGCTGTATTTTCCTGACGTTAAAGGAGTAAAGCATTTGCCATGAATTAGGCTATGTTGTATTCAGTGATCTACAATGATTTATCTCTGTGACATAAAATACACTAAGATTTTTTTCCTATTGAGATGTTCATATGTCAAGAAGAGTAGGAACAAATCAGCTTAAAATTACTGCAATGAGAAGTAAGAAACGCGCCTTTAATTTCCCAGATCTAGGTGAAAGACCTTTTAATAGAGAAAATTAATGGTTTCATTAATATGTGGTTACCAAAAATGCTCATTTGAACCTATGAAAATTCTAGAATAAAAATTCCCAATTAATAGACAGTTAATAGCAGAACCAGGATTCAGATGAAGATTTCTTAACCCCACAATGTAAGGTACTTCCACTTGACCAAATTGCTATCCTATTGTGACATGCCAGTATTTTGGAATTTTATCCTCAAGAAACAACACAGAATAATACCTTCACCTATTGAAATTCTTTTATAAAACCATCAAGCTAAATTAGACAATGAAATTAAAATAAACAACCCAAAAGTACCATTATCTCTAAATAAATTAAATAATAATAAAATAATCTTAAATATATTTATGTTCCTCAGTCAGAAAAATAATTATTTTTGCATGTACCAAATGGACAATGGAAACTTAATAATCTCTCCATTTTAAAAAATTACTAATATAATAATGTAGTCTTTTATTCCTAGTGTCCCTATTTCTGATTTTTATCTTTATTAAAGCGAATAACAAATTTACATCTATTGAACTAAATATGTTGGGAACCCTTCATATTTTACCTGCTATTTTCTGTGGAAGGCATACAGTTCAATTATTAATACAAGACTAATAGAACACCCAATCTCTAATTAAATATTAAAGTATAAATCTAGTTTGAGATTCAAGCTTATAGTTTCTAAAATGTTGTATTAATGATGAGAATCCATTCTTTTTACCTGTGGAACTGAACTGCTCATTTAATTAAGAAACCGTAGGAGTATGATGCATTTGGATTCTTATACCAGTTTATCAAGCTCTTCTTGAAGTCCACATGGGATGCCCCAAGGAGAAAACACCTTCATTTTGGGGACAGAAGATTAGCAAGATGATTTTTTTTTCCAGTTGTAAACTAGTGAATGTTTCTGGAACAATAAACTATATGAGAAAAATTATTACATGGAATGCATTTTTGTCTCTGGTAGAAAAAGAACTCTCATTGAAAATCACATGGCACAGGATTAGACAAGAAACCTAATTAAAATTACATAGACTAAGCTCTGACACTTATTATCTATGTGCAAATAAGTTAATAACTTAAAACCCTGAAATCCAGTTTCTTCTTCCTTGGAATAAAACTTGGTTAATTTTCTCAAAATTCCCATAAACATTTTAGCAATTTAATAATATAAAAATATATGTTATGACAGAATTCATAGTTCTTTATAAATATGAATAGGCTTTTGTTTAAATTGTCAAGTGATACACTTTTTAGTGGTATGAGAAAATTTATGCTTATTGAGAATTTCAAAGACTAGTTAAGGTATGAATATTATAAACTTATGGATAAAAAGTATTAATAGAATACCTGGAAGTAGATCGATAACTGTTATATTCTATGTGGTAAAACATTAGAATATTAGAGTTCAGACTAGTACTTTGCCATGTTAATAAGGAACTCTTGTAAAAGTTTTGAATAATACATGGCTATTAGATCCCAACACCTTGCATTCTAACTTATATATGGAATATTGGCTATGGAATCACATATAAAATAAAAAAGATACGATATAAAGAAATATCTTATTGTTAGGCAGCCCAATTATGAGCAATCTATTAAAAAAATGTAATCCAAAATTGATCTATAGTTTCAAGGGAGAACCAAATAAAACTTATTATTTTTCCAGAAATTGAGAACTTGATTCTACAATTTAGAAAAAAAAACAAAGAACTAAGCTAGTCAACACAAATTTGAAAAAGAAGAATAAATTTGGATGACTCATCATCTGATTTCAGGACTTGTCATCAAGGTAAATAATCAACAGAATATGGTAATAGTGAAAAGATAAATAGTTAGATCAACATAACCAATTAGAGAGTTTAGAAATAGATTTACATATATTTGGTTAATTGATCTTTAACAAAGGCATCAAGCAATATCCATGAAGGACATATATTATTTTTAAAAAATGGTCTGACAAAATAGTTTTTTGCCAAAAAGAATAAATTAACTCATCATTTCCTCCATATATAAATGTCTCCAAAATAGAACTTAGACATTAATGTGACACCTAATACCATAAAAATTCTAAAGTAAATATAGGAGAACATCTGTGTGACCATGGTTTAGTCCCATTTTTTAGATAAGACACAAAATACATTAGCCATCAGAGAAAACTGGATACATTGTATTACAACATATTAAAATCTGCTCTGTGAAAGACTATGAAGGAAGGAACAAACAAGTCACAGAATTAGAGAAAATATTTGCTAAACAGCAATTTGAAAAAGAACTTGTATCCATAATATAAAAATAACTCCAAAGACTCAATAATATGAAGATTAAAGAAAAGGAAAACAAGATGGCAACTACGCCCAGGAAAAGATTCTCATTACCATTTATCATCAGGGAAGTGCAATTTAATACCACACTGTGTTCTCAGACACAGATTAATATGCTTAGAAAAGAAACATGTAATGATAACTGATACATGCATAAAAGTCTACCATTTCCATGTTTCAGTTATATGAACTTGACAAATGTAAACAATTTTTTAACCACAATCAAATTATGAAACATTTCCATCACCTTCAAAAGTCCCCTCAACCACTATGAAGTCAATCATGTCCATATACCTCCAGTTCTGAGAACCATCAGGTGATATAAGTGGAATCACAATGTAAGCGACTTTCTGAATTTGGCTGTATTTAAGATCCATCTGCATAGTTGAATAAATCAGTGGTTTTCCCCCTTATTTATTTGTTAATTGTAGTCTTTGTACACAATTAAAGTTATCTATAAAGATAACTTTAGTTATCTTGTCCATTTTCTTGTGGATGGGCATGTGGATTATTTCCATTTATGGAATATAAACAATGTCATACAGGTCTTCATGTGAACATATATTTTCATTTATTTGTGTAAATAAAAATGAGCAAGATCACTGTATCATATTAAATTAATGTATTTATTTGTCTCCTGTGAAGCTTTATTTTATGCTCTCATGTTCATAACTTTGGGAATATTCTTTGTTCTTTTTTATCATTTTGCATATTAAATACCTTTATATGGAGTTTAATTATATTTATTTATTCTCCCGTGTTTACATATGGTAGGCATTTTGACTATTAGGAGGTATAGATATAGTTTAGGAATTGCTCACAGTGATTTTTCCTTTCTAAAGCTCTGGAATAACACATATATTTTTTATAATGGCCTTAAAATATTACCTTATTTTAGCTACTTTCACTCCCAGAGTTATGCCTGATTCATGTGCTCTTTCTACATCAAGTACCTTGAATCCCATAGCTATAGATGTCTCACTTTCCTAAGTGGTTCTCCTCACATAAAACCTTATATGTTGCCCATACTGTACTTTCTGAAACCTATATTCTCCAGAAATTTCATTTTTATTTGGAAATTTCTTTTCAGTGTGTCTGATCTACTCATTTTTAAGTCTACCTGCTTTGTTTCAATTTCATTTAATTTTTTTTAGTGTTTGTTTATTTTTTCTTTCTTTCAAAGAGAGGGTTAACTCAAATGTCTGGTAATATTTACTCTCTGTTCATCTTTTATTTTAATTTTTTTGTTAGAGAAATTGTGATCTTATGAAACAATCATGCATAATATGTGCAGAATTCTCATACAATACCGCATCATCAACACCTTGCATTACTGTGAAATATTTGTTACACATTTTGCAATAACATCATCAAAATAATACAGGAATTCTTAATGTCATATTGTATCACTTCTTTCAGATTTTGCCTACAATTGATAAATTGTCAATTTATCATGGATGCCTAGCTTAAACTTACTCTGAAACATGTCAGACCCCCTTCAACATGAATCCATACGTCATCCCTTTTCTTAACTTTGCTTCACCTAATGGTGTTTCTTCTAGTTCATGTCATTTTTATATTTGTTGTGATACACCCTAACATATAGGCCATGGTGATGGTTAGGCTAATGTGTCAAATCGTCCAGGTAAATGTGCCCAGTTGTTTGGTCAAGCAAGCACTGGGCTAATTGTAATACAAGGAAGTTTATGGACTTTAGTCATTGCATAGATGGCTGATTATATCTGCATTAACCGGGGAGACTGCCTTCAGCAATGAGTGACATTTTATCCAATCATTTGAATGCCTTAAAAGGGGAAGTGATTTCAGCCTTCAGGTAAAATTTCTCAGCTCATCTTTGGACAGTCAATGTCTCCTGGAAACTCATCAAGCACCTTCATTGGACTTTCATCAGAGTCCCTGGTTTGCAGCCTGCCTGTGGCACCTGGACTTGTATACCCCCATGGTCACATGAGAGACTGTTATAAAATCTCATACTATTTACAGATAGCTACTGTTGATTCGGTTTCCCTAGGGAACCCTGACTGGTACAGCTTGGTACCGGGAATTGTTCTTGAGGAACAAAATCTTAAACATGGAATGTCTGAGGAGGTTCTGGGAGTTTTTTAATTGGCCTCTACTCTAATTGGACTCCAGTGTATTAATGACTCCCTTTCCAATAATGAAGAGGCCACTAACAGTCCATGGTATGAGTTGGCAATGAAGATATGCAAAATACTTCCATGTTTATTAGAAACAAGGATCTGAGTGAGAGTGTTTTCAACATCTTAACAGAGTTTTGTGGAGTCAAAAGGTATAATGATGTTGGCTGTCTCCTCCTAGATACTCTGGATACAGTTACAAAAGAAAGAAATGAGCTAAAGGCTTAAAATTTGAAATGTAAATGCCGTATGAATGATGTCAAAGCTTTCATGTGTGCTCTGAAAGGAAATCTGGTCTCCTTCAGTCACAGGCTTGAGATATCTGAGAACCAGACTCAAACTCTCATTGTACGAGTAGCAGAGTTACAAATGAATTAAAATCTCAAACCCGCAGGAATTCTGCAGTTAAAGTGGAGGCATTGATTGGAAAAGAGTGGAACCCAGAGGATTGGGATGGAGACATATAGGATGATGATAATATTGGTGGAGACACTGGAACCCTAAATTCTGCTGAGACTTTACCAGATAAACCTGCGATTACCTGCCCTGTGAAGACCATACCTTGTCAACCTTGTATCACTCTTCCTCCAAACTGCTCCAGGGAGTCAGGACCTCCTTCCAGGCCTGAGGTGGGTACCAGCCAATCTGAAGCCTGCACTGCTCGGGCTCTAGTCTCCCCCAGGTAGTCTGGACCACCTCCCAGCCCTGAAGCAGGTACCAGTCAAACTCCAGCATGTTGTACCCTGTACTGAGGAATCTGCCTTCCACCTCTGCCTGAAGAGATTAATCCTGTTTTACTAGTGGAAAACGCAAAGGAATACCCTGAGGTCAGTAACTTGCAAGGCATTTCTAATAATTCTTTTTACCCATCTCCAAAACCCCTCTTCTTTTGAGACCTATTACTAGACTAAAATGAGGAAGTACACTATATTCTGAAAGAACTGCATGAGTATTCCAACTTATGTAGACAAAAAAAGGCAGATTCAAAGCTGCACTCAAAATAGTCTGTGTTGCATAGATTTATAGCATTGGTTAATAGATCATGGGGTACCTAGAAGTGAAATAGATGTGCAGTCTACTAAATTTCTTCCGAATCTGTATAAACAGAAGAGTTCTAGGTCAAGTGAACAAAACCCTAACTCAAAATACAGATTCAGAGAATCATGGCCACTTAATCAATTCCCAGTCTTGAGACAGTTTACAGACCTAGAGCCCCTGAAAGAGGAGAAGCCCAGGTCCCTTTGGGGAAGGATGCTGTTAAACTGCAAAAAATTTATACTGTTAATCTTCCTCTCACCTTTCCTCAAGGAGAGCTATTACCTTCTATCAGAGCAAATGTGCACTTGAGAAAAAGAAATGATCAGACATTTCAGGGATTATTAGACACTGACTCAGAAGGGACATTAATTCCAGGAGACCCAAAATGTCACTGTGGTCCATCAGTTAGAGTAGGAGCATATGAATGTCAGGTGAATGACAGGCTCAAGACAGTCTCACAGTGGGTCCAGTGGATCCCCAGACCCATTCTGTGGTTATTTCCCCAGGTCCAGAATACATAATTGGAATAGACCTACTCAGTAACTGGCATAATCCCCACATTGGATCCCTACATTGTGGAGTGAGGGGTATTATGGTGGAAAGGCCAAGTGGAAGCCACTAGAACTGCCTCTGCCTAGCAAAATAGTAAATCAAAAGCAATACCGGTTTCCTGGAGGGATTGCAGAGACTAGTGCCACCATTAAGGATTTCAAGTATTCAGGGGTGGTGATTCTTATCATATCCGCATTTAACATGGAGGTAGGGATGGAGGCTATGCATGGGCTCAGCAATATGGACCTCCCCTCACCAAAGCTGACTTGGCTACAGCCAATGCTGAGTGCCCAATCTGCCAGCAGCAGACACCCACATTCAGCCCCCTATATGGCACCATTCTCCGAGGTGATCAGGCTGCTAGCTGGTAGTAGGTTGATCCCATTACATCACTTCCACCATGAAAGGGGAACTGATTTGTTTTAACTGGAATAGACACATACTCCGGATATGGGTTTTCACTTCCTGCATGCAATGCTTCTTCCAAAACCACCATCTGTGGACTTACTGAATGTCTTAACTACCACCATGGCATTCCACACAGCATTGTTTCTGATGAAGGAACCCATTTCACAGCAAATGATGTGTGGGAATTGGCATATGCCCATGAAATTCACTGGTCTTACCATGTTCCCCATCACCCTGAAGCAGCTGTATTGATAGAATGGTGGAATGGCCTTTTGAAGACTAAATTACAGCACCAACTATGTGGCAGTACCTTGCAAGGTTGGGGCAATGTTCTCCAGTAGGCTGTGTATGCTTTAAATCAGCAGCCACACTATGGTGCTGTTTCTCCAATAACCAGGATTCATGGGTCCAAGATCAAGGGGTAGAAATGGGAATTGCACCACTCATTATTACTCCTAGTGACCCACTAGGAAAATTTTTGTTTCCTGTCCCTGCATCACTAAGCTCTGCTGGTCTACAGGTCTTAGACACAAAAGGAGGAGTGTTGCCACCAAGGAGCACAACAATGATTCCTTTGAACTGGAAGTTAAGACTGCCACCTGGTCACTTTGGGCTCCTCTTACATCTGAATCAATAGGCAAAGAGGGGAATTACTGTACTGAATGGGGTGATTGATCCTGATCAAGGGGAAATAGGGCTGTACCTACATAATGAGGGTAAAGAAGAGTTTGCCTGGAATACAGGAGATCCTCTAGGGCATCTCCTGGTACTGCCATGCCCTGTGATTAAAGTCAATGGAAAATTGCAACAACCCAATCCAAGCAGGACAACAGTGGCCTAGAATCTTCAGCAATGAAAGTTTGAGTCACCCCCCCAGGCAAAGAACCACATCCAGCTGAAGTGCTTGCTAAGGGTAAAGGGAAAATGTAATGGATAGTGGAAGAAGGTAGTGATAAATATGAACTTCATCCAAATGACCAGTTACAGAAATCAGGACTGTAATAGTCATGAATCTTTCTTCCTTGTTTTGTTATGAGTATAATTGTATATGTATACAAAATGAATCTCTTTGTTTTCTTCCCCAATCTTTTCCCTTATCATATGACAAGATGTATTAGTTTCATGTCATAATATTTAAGGATGCCAAGTTTAAGAGTGACTATTACCCAAGGACTTGCACCCTATTCTGAAAGGAATTAATGTGTTTCCAGTTGTATTTAGGAGAGTTGGACATTGTTAGGCAGAAATATATATATACGCATTTCTGTTATTGTGTTTACTTAGAGTCTAAGTATGGTTTAAGGTAATGTGTATGGTTGCTGAATTGACAAGGGGTGGACTGTCATGGTTAGGTTAATGTATCATCTCAGTGAAGTAATTGTGCCCAGTCGTTTGTGTAGCAAGCACTGAGCTAATTGTAATACAAGGACAATTAAGAGCTATAGTCATCAGTGAGTTTACTGCATAGTTTGCTGATTACATCTACATCAACCAGGGAGATTTTCATTAGTAATGAGTGACGCTTTATCCCATCAATTGTATGCCTTAAAAGGCGAATTGATTTCAGCATTCAGAAAGAATTTCCCAGCTCATCTTTGGACAGCCAATGCCTCCCAGAAACTCATCAAGGACCTTGGTTGATTTTGTTTCCCTAGAGAACACTGACCAATACAGCCCTCAAATATATTTTTAACAAATAGCAAATTAGGATCATCTAGAGAAATGAAAAAAATAAAAATGCTGGTGCCTCTCTGTTTTCAATCAATGTCATTCTGGGCCCTCTATGTGTGTGTGTGTCTGTGTGTGTGTGCAGATGTGTATGTACTAATTCATCTCAGTAATTAATACATTAGAATTTTGAATTCAAAAATGTCAATGCTCTTGGTCTTTATGCTTTTTATGTATAAAAAGTAAATGAACCTTGTTCATAGTATACTTAAATCTGCATTTGCAGTTCCACACATAAGAGGATATTTCAGGAAATTTTCAGAATATTTATGTAATAGAATGTAAAATATCAACTTCAAATATGCTATGAAATCTTTGGTAATAAAATAAAGTACTAAATACTGTAGGTCTTGCCTCTTTTCTAGATGATTGGAAGTACCCATCAATACCTAAATTAAGTAGAGTTCTACATTAGAATTACAACCCCATACTTAATGTAATGTAAAACAACAAAGAATACAAAAAATGTAAAATTAATGTTTTTAGTGGTAAATAAGAGTGTTCTAAATCAAGTGGATGCTTTCAATTTCCTATGGAAGAAGACAGTCCAGTTCAAATTAGGATAATAATAATCAGGTCCAAAAAATGGTCATGAAACCTTATCAACAGAGTGCAAGAATCCCTTAACTATCCAGTTGCTTATATTTTGATATAATTCTTAAATATGATCAATAATACGTTTATGTTTATTTTGCTAGTTAAGTAATCTAGGAGAATTTTAGTTTACTATTTATTTCTTAGTCTCTTAATGCTAGTCTCTTTTGTTCATAGTCACTTTATCTTGTCTTAATAAATTGAAAAGTATGTGTTTACAACAAGAATCCTGTTTTGTTTTATTTCATTATGGGGTCAAGGGGTATTTGTAGAATATTAATTTCGTCTTGTATCACTGTATGTAGTTTATATGTGTCGAGGAATTCATCCATTTCATCTATGTTATCTAATTGGTTGGCATATAGTTGTTCATAGTATGCTCTTATACTCATGCTTATTTCTGTGGCATTGATTGTATTGCCCTGTTTCATTTCTTTTTAATTATTTTTTTATTTTTAAAGAAGCCTTAGATTACATAAATGTTACCTAAAATTTTAGAGGATTTCTGTATACCCAATCCCCTCCCCTTCCCACATTTTCCCACATTAACAACATTTTTCTTTAGTGTGATACATCAGCTACAGTTGATGAGAACATATTGAAGCATTGTACTAACTCTAGACTATAGCTTACATTATAATTTATACTTTGTCCCTCAAAAGTTTATAGGTTATGACAAAATGTATAATGGCCTGTATCTGTCATTGCAATGTCATGCAGGACAATTCCAATGTCCAAAAATTGCCTTCATATTACATCTATTCTCCCCTCAGAACCTCTGGTGGCCAGTGCCTCCATATCAGTGATAAAAGTTCTTCCATTGTTAGAAAAATAATGTCTATAATAGAATAATAATGTCTAATTTAGTCCATTGTTCCTTCTCCAATCTTGAGGATTTGGGGATGGTGATGCCCACTCTGTTTCTAACTGAAAAGGAGCTTAGAGCTCATGGGACAGATGAATTGAGCTATCTTGTTTGGAGTTGCAGACACTCTCTGTTCCTTGGGATGGGTGTTGTCCATCATCATTTTCTTGTTAGTTGTCCTGGGTGAGTCCAATAAACTGGAGAGTCAGTGTTGCAACTCTGATGACATTCAGGGCTCAACAGCCACAAGAACAGACCGAAGATTTAAGTCTCTGGGACATATATTTAATATGTATAGTGCTAATTATAGGTTCAAATAAAAGGGACAGTAGAGACATAAGGAGGGAAACTATAAATGAAATAATTAAAATTTTGGACCCTGTGTCTTTCATCACTATAAGATCTGTTGTTCTGTATGTATAGTGACAATTTCATTCATATATTCCTCCAATGTCTTATTTTTTTCATTTTACCTTTAATGAAGCTTTAAGTTACAGAAAAGTCACATGGAAAGTATAGGGGAGTCTCATTTACCCAACACCCTCCCTTTTTCCCACTCTCCCCTATTAGTAACATTTTATATGCAAATGGTATATTTGTTACAATTTGTGTATAAATATTGAAACATTGCTATAAACCATGGACATTTTTTACATTATACTTTACATTTTGCACCATACAGTTTTCTAGGTTTTGATGAAAATTAAAATGGCCTGTATCTGTTATTGCAAGATCATGCAGATCAATTTTAATGCCTTAAAAGTGCCCTATGCTCCATCTCTTCTATTCTTCTCTTCCCCTCCTCTCAGAACCTATGGTAACCACTAAATTTTAATTTTTGAAGAAAAAGATTCATAGTAACTTGCAATAATATTGAGGGCTTGACATATTGGTCTGTTTTCGTTTATTAGGCACTGCTTATGTTCTCAAGGTATTCTTGTCCCTCTAATTGAGAACGTAACAAGATTTCCTAGGATGGGAATTAAATATTTTCTTGTTTATTGTGTGTGTCTCCAACCACTGAGATAACACACTATGACCTGATGAACGCTTACATATTCCACACAGGCATGACTTAGGTGCACTCTGTCTCACATATTCCCCCACAACCAACACCCAACACCAGTAACCCTCCCCTGCTATATTTGCCAAAAGATCACTCCCAACAATATAGTTTTAACCACAGACCTGCACATCCCCAGAATTCACCTGCTCTTTCTTCCAACCCTTCCCCCAGTTCCATGGATAGTCCAACCCAACACCCCCACCCAATTACCCCTCACAGACCAACACCATAGAATCTCTCTCACATCACTGCACTACTCTCGTGCCCATCTACTGACCAACCACGCCCTTCCATCTTATCAAACATATTGCCTATATGGGCATCACCTCACCACCCTCTACTCCCTTTCTGTCTCCTAGCTTCCTGACTCTTTCTCTGTGAGTCTGCTCAATTTGCTTAAAGCCTATCAGTGAGGTTATGTAATATTTGTCCTTCAGTGACTGGCATACTTCACACAACATAAGATCTTCAAGATATATCCATATTACTCTGTGTGTTAATACTGAATTCTTTTTACAACTGACTAATATTCCATTGTATATATATACCACACATTGCTCATCCATTCATCTTGATAAACATTTGGGTTGCTTCCAACTTTTGACAATAGTGAATAATGCTGCTACGAACATTGGGGAGCATATATCTGTTCATTTCCCTGCTTTCAATTCTTCTGGGTATATACCGAGCTGTGGAATTGCTGGATCTTAGGGCAGTTCTATAGTTAACTTGCTGAGGAACCACCAAACTCTCCTACACAACCGCTGCAGCATTCTAGATTCCCACCAGCAGTGGATACATGTTCACTTTCCTACAAATCCTCTCCAACACTGTAGTTCTGTTTATTTAGTGGCTGCCAGTCAAATAGGTATAAAATATCTCATTATAGTTTTGATTTGAATCTCCTTAATAGCTAGTGATGTGAACATACTTTCCTGTGCTTTTTAGTCATTTGTATTTCTTCTTTGGAGAAGTGTCTATGCCCATTATTTAAATGGGTTGTTAGACTTTTTATTTTTGAGATGTAGGATTTCCTTATATATGCTGGATATTAAGCCCATATTGTATAGATGGTTAACAAATATTTTCTCCCATTGAGTAGGCTGCCTTTTCACTTTCTTGACAACTCCTTTGAAACACAAAAGTTTTTAATTTTAAGGAGGTACCATTTATCTATTTTTTCTATCATTACACATGTTTTGGATATAAAGTTTATGAAATCATTTCCTAATACAGATCTCATAAAGGCTTCCCTACATTAGCTTTATGATCTTGCCACTTATATTTAGATCTTTGATCCATCTTCAGTTAATTTTTGTATAGGGTATGAGATGGTGATCCTCTCTCATTCTTTTGCCTATAGATATCAAGCTCTCCAAGCACCATTTCTTGAAGAGACCATTCTGTAACAGTTGAGTGGGCTTGATTGCTTGTTGAATATCAGTTGATCTTATATACAAGGATCTATATCAGAACTCTCAATTCATTTCCATTGGTCAGTATTTCTATCCTTGTGCCAATACCATGCAATTTTGATCAATATAGCTTTGTAGTATGTTTTAAAGCCTGGTAGTGTGATTCCTCCATTTTTTTTTTTTTTTATTCAATATGTCTTTGGCTATTTGGGGATCCCTGTCCTTCCAAATAAATTTGACTATTATCTTTTCCAATTCAATGACAAATGTTGTAATTTTTATTGGGATTGTATTAAATCTGTAAATCAATTTGGGTAAGACAGACATCTTATTGATGTTTAGTCTTCCAATTTATGAACATGGACTATTCTTCCATTTATTTAGGTCTTCTTTCATTTTCTTTAACAATGTTTTATAGTTTTCTGTGTAAAAGTCCTTTACATCTTTAGCAAGTTTATTCCTAGGTATATGATTCTTTCAGTTGCTATTGTAAATGGAATTTTTTCTTGATTTCCTCCTCAGATAGCTCATTATTGGTCTACAGAAATGCTACTGATTTTTCTTATATCCTGCCTTTTTACTGAACTTGCATATCAGCTCCAAAAGCTTTGATGCTTGTTTCTCAGGTCTTTCTATGTATAGGAAAATGTCATCTGCAAATAGTGAAATTTTTATTTCTTCCTTTCCAATTTTAATGCCTTTTATATTTTTTTCTTTCCTAAGTGCCCAGTCAAGTACTTCTAACACAATGTTAGAATAGTGGTGACAGTGAGCATCCTTGTCTTGTTCCAGATCTTAGAGGGAAACTCTTTAGCATTTCACCATTTTATATGATGTTAATTTGGGCTTTTCATATATACCTTTTATTATGTTGAGGAAGTTTCCTTCTATGCCTATCTTTTGAAGCGTTTTTATTCAGAAAGAGTGCAGTATTTTGTCAAATGCTTTTTCTGCATTAATAGAGAGGATCATGTGACTTTTTTATTTCAATCTGTTAATATGGTGTATTACATTGCTTGATTTTCTTATATTGAACTATCCTTGCATACCGGGGATAAAATCCACCTGGTCATGGTGTATAATTCATTTGTGTGTTGTTGAATATTATTAACAAGTATTTTGTTGAGGATTTTAGCACCTAGGTTCATTAGAGAGATTTATCTGTTGTTTCACTTTCTTGTGGCATCTTTATGGGGATTTAGTATTAGGGTGATGTTGGCATCATAGAATGATTTAGGCAATGTTCCCTCCACTTCTATTTTTTGGAAGAGTTAAGCAGAATTGGTGTTAGTTCTTTCTTGAATGATTGGTAGAATTCACCTGTGAAGCCAAGTGTTCCTGAGCTCTTCTTAGTTGGAAGGTTTTTGAAGACTAATGCAATGTCATTACTTGTGATTGAAATGTTGAGTTCATCAATTTCTTCTTTCATCAATGTAGGCTGCTTGTGTTTTTCTAGAAATGTGTCAATTTCATCTAAGTTATCCACCTTGTTCGCATACAATTTTTCAAAGTATCCTATATGTTACACTTTATTTCTGAGGAATCAGTGGTGATATTTACTTCCTCGTATCTTATTTTAGGTATTTGCATCTTCTCTATTTTGTGTGTGTGCTGTTATTTTAGGTAAGGGTTTGCCAATTTTATTATTCTTCTAAAAGAACCAGCTATTGTTTTATTAAAATTTTTTAGTGTTTTCTTATTTTCAATTTCATTTAGCTCTGCTTTCATCTCTGTTATTTCCTTCTTTCTACTTCCTTTGGGATTAGTTTGTTGTTCTTTTTCTAGTTACTCCAGGTTTACAGTTAGGTCTTTGATTTTAGCTCTTTCTTCTTTTTTAATATAGGCATTACATGGCTATAAATTTCCTTCTCAGCACTGTTTCTGCTGCATCCCATAGGTTTTTGATACACTGTGTTCTCATTTTCATTTGTTTCAAGGTAGTTACTGATTTATTTTGCCATTTCCTCCTTGACCCACAGATTGTCTAACAGTGTGTTGTTTCACCTCCATGTCTTTGTGCCTAATTTGGTCCCCTCCTGCTTATTAATTTCCAGCATCATTCCATTGTGGTGAGAGGAATTACTTTGCATAAATTCAATCTTTCTGAATTTGTTAAGAGTTGTTCTGTGGCATAGCATGTGTCTCTCCCAGAGAATGATCTATGTGCACTCGAGAAGAAACTATATTCTGCTATATTTAGGTATAATGTTCTGTTTATGTCTACTAGGTCTATGTATTGTAACATATAATTCAAGGTCTCTTTTTCTTTATTGACCCTCTGTCAAAATGTTCTGTCTAATGGTGAAAAGGGCTTATTAAAACCCCCCCACTTTCATTGTAGAGGCATCTATTTCTCCACTTAATTTTTCCAATGTTTTCCTCATGCATTTTGAGGTGCCTTGGTTAGGTGAATAATTGTTTATGATTTTTCTTTCATCTTGATAGAGTAGGCATTTTATTAATATATAGCATCCTTCTTTGTCTCTTACAATAGTTTTGCATTTAAAGTCTATTTTGTCCAATATTAGTATAGCTACTCTCACTCTTTTTTTGGTTAGTGCTTGCATGTTTTCGAACCAATCACTTGCAACCCCCTTACATCCCTGGTTATAAGGTGAATTTCTTGTAGACAGCAAATGGATGGGTCATATTTCCTTATCCATTCTATCAATCTGTGTCTCTTGTTTGGAGAGTTTAATCCATTAACATTCAATTTTATTACTGTTAAGGTATTACCTACATTAGCCATGTTTTCTTTAAGTTTATAAATGTCATATATTATTTTTATCTTTTCTAATTATTCTTACCAATAATCTTCTTTCCTACACTCTCCTCCAACCCTCTCTCCCCTGTTTTTTTTCCTTTTAACCTGCATAAGTACCATTAGTATCTCTAAAGGGCAAGTTTCTTGTTAACAATCTCTCTCCTACTTTCTGTTTATCTGTGAATATTTTGAGCTCTCCTTCATTTTTGAATGTCTTCTTTGCTGCATATATAATTCTTGGGTGACAGTGTGACACACTAAGGTATGTCACCTTACAATGTCATACCAAACTTTCCTTCCTTCCATAGTTCCAGATGAGAAATCAGTGCTTAATCTTATTGAGCTTCCCTTGTATGTAGTAGATCTCTTTTCTTTCCTTCTTTCAGTATTTTCTCTTTGTCCTGAGCATTGGATAATTTCTTAAGTGTATGTCTTGGGGTAGGCCTGTTAAGATTTATGCTGTTTGAGGTGCTCTGCAGTCCTTGGACATGTGTGTCCATGTCCCTCCAAAGAGTTGGGAAATTTCAGGCCATTATTTCCTCCAACATTCTTTCTACCTCATTTCCTTTCTGTTCTCCCTCTGGGATGCATATAATGCATATGTTTGTGTGTTTCATTTTGTCATTCAAATCCCTGAGTCCTTGTTGGATTTTTTCTAACTTCTTATCTATCTGTTCTACTATCTGTCTGATTTCAGTTGTACTATCTTCAATGTCACTGATTCTTTCCTTTGACTATTCAAATCTGCTGTTATTTGCTTCCAGAATATTTTTTATTTCTTGTATTGTCCCAATCATCACGATCAAATCCATTATCTTTTTATACATGTTACAATTTCTTCAGTATGTTCCACTAATGTCTTAACTTCATTAAGTTGATACTTTTTAAAAAAGATTTATTTATTTATTTATTTATTTATCCCCTCCTTGCTGCCCATGTTTGCTGTGTCCATTTGCTGTGTCCTTTCTGTGTCTGCTTATCTCCCCCCTGCTGTGAGGCTCTGCTGCATCAGCCCACAGCACTGCGCGGGCTGGCCTGCCCTCACAAGGAGGCCCTGAGAAGAGAACCCGGGGCCTCCCATATGGTAAACGGGAGCTCCATCGACCGAGCCACACTGGCTTCCCAAGTTGATACTTGGTATTTGTTTTGACATCCTTCATTAGTCATTCCATGTTCTGCATCTCCTCCTGGTTTTTGGTTTGTTCATTAGACTGGAGAATGTCTTCCTGTTTCTTAGTATAACTTGTGACTTTTTATTGGTGTCTAGGCATCTGCTTTTATTGATGGACTTATTCAGTTAGCTTCTCTGTCTACTGGAGGGTTTTGTTGTGTGTGTGTGTGTGTGTGTGTGTGTGTGTGTGTTTGTGTGTGTGGTAAAGCTCCTTTTTGACTCTTGGTTCCTCTTATTCTATATCCTTGTAGTTGTGTGTATTCCTTTGAAGAAAATATTAGGACCAAAGAGAAGGAAAGAGAGAAGAAAAGAAAAAGAATAATACTAAAAATCATTTAAAAGGTATCAGAAGTACCATACAAGAGCCAGGAAATAAGTAATTTGAGTAAAAAATTAAAAAATCATAAAAAATACAAAGGAATGAAAATAAAAATTGTGGAATAGAAAAAATGAAATGAAAAAAAAATAGAAATAAATAGAATAAATTAAAAGGTCAGAAAGATTAGAAGAGAAGAAAAGAAAAGAAAGAAAGAGAAAATTGGAAAAATGAAAACCAAAGAAGGGGTGGAATGAAAGAAAAGCAACAGAAGATGGAAAAATTAAGGAAATAAAAGAAATAAAATAAGTGGAAAAATTAGTAAAAGAAAAGAGAAAACAAAGAAAGGAATAAGACAATAAACCAAAATCAACACAAACAAACAAAAGAACCCAGAAAAAACAGGCTTCCTTCTTAGGCACTTAGGGACCTTTTCAGGATGTCAGAGCTCATCAATCAATCACCCTGCAGCTTGCCCTCCACAAGTGAGATACTCATTTTTAATGAATAAAATAAAGAATTAAACAGTGATAAAATTAAAAAAATAACAGAGCAAAACAACCTGTCATAAGGTGCCTGATAACCTGGTGGTTCTTCTCTGGATCCCTTCTTTTAGTTGGAACCAGAAATAGAACTAGGGACCTTGTATATACAAGGTAGGAGTTCCTACACTGAACTACACCCACTCCACAGGTTAAGTAAGCTTCTGAAAACTTATCTACCTATTCCCACCCCATTCCTTCAGGAGAGCTGGGCTTCTAATAGTTTGCTCAGACCCAGGCTGGTTTAGGGCCTGTGTCCATCCCCTCACTGACCTAGTTCCTTCCTCTGTCTCCCAGGGCAGTAGGGTGTGATAGGCTGCCTGATCAGATCCCCCTTTCCTCTCCCTGAGGCCACTTTAGTGCTGGCTGTTGCCTTTTTTGTGATTCAAAGGGTGCTTAGCTGACCAAACTCACTGAAAAGAAACCACTCTTCACCCTCTTCCCCCCAGGGACCCTTCTTCCTCAGGGAATGATCTTTCCCACTC